>JAOUQX010081095.1:0-12232 GCA_028566295.1 Liobagrus marginatus
TTCACAGGTTCACTCACGCGCACACAGCTTCACTCACACAATCACGGTTTTGAATCACGTGCACCTGAATATGTTTTTGCACTTATACTCCCTGTGATTAGTGCAAAAACATATTCAGCGTAGTTGTTTGATTGTATTTGGTGGTGGATGTTTATTGTCGGGCGTGTCATTGATTCAAGGTTTTCATTGTCATGATCATGTCAAGTGAAAGTAAAGACTATGCTTTCTAAGCCTGCGCCTGGGTTTCTCACTTCATCCACATCACGACTTGCGATCCGAACACAGCCGTTTCGATTTAGCGAGTCGATACAGTTATGAGCTGGAGTTTTGGTTCAGGGCCCGGAGAGCTTGCGGAAAGAAACTCCTCCTCATCCTCTCTGTGTTTGCTTTTAAGGAGTGCAAACGCTTCCGTGTGGCCGTGTGATGTAAGCATGCGATTGCATCCTCAGTGGAGCGATTAGAATGATGCGCAAACTGTAACGGGTCTAGTGTGTCTGGTAGTGAACTAGTGATGAAGTCTCTTACTAACCTTTCGAAGCACTTCATCGCAGTGGAGGTCAGAGCTACTGGACGATAGTCATTAAGACAGGCAGGCTGGGGTTTATTAGGGACAGGAACAATGGTGGACTTTTTGAAGCACGCTGGGATTACAGACTGTTTGTAACAGTACTCGCTGATCCGAAGCGGCTCGCTCGAATCATGGGACTTAACCCGGTTCAAGAATGAAGACCCAAGCGCAGGCTGCAATAAACAGTTCTCTTTATTTACCGTGACAATGACACACCAACCAGGACATCCAAGTTACATTTGCAACGAACTACGCTGAGCTAGTCTCAGCTGGTCCTTTTTAACAAGGCCTGGGTGCTAAACCTAAATCATCCCCAGGTGTGCATGGTTAAGGTGGGCGTGAGCGTGAGTGGTGTGCGTGAGTGCAAACAGTGAACAAACATGAAAACACAGACATGTGAACACAGTGAAAACGCCCCCCAGTAGTGTCCATGCACATTACACTGTTCCAGTGAGAGGTTGAAGATTTGTGTAAATACTGGAGCTAACTGATCAGTGCATGTTCTCAGGATCTGCCCTGTGATTCCGTCTGGTCTTGCAGCTTTTCTGGTGTTTTCTCTCCTGAAGGCTGTTCTCAAGTTGTGCTCTGAGATGTTGAACGCGGTGTCCCCATTTATGCAGTCAGCAAGGATGCTAGCACCGTTAGCACTGTTAGCATTCACGATGCTGTCGAAGCGAGCATAAAAGGTGTTTAGCTTGTGTGCTAATGAAGCATCCGTGCTCATCATCTTGGCTGTTGCTGTTTTATAATCCGTCACTGATTTATGTCTCTGCCACATGATTCTAGAGATCTGATGGAAGAGAGATAGTTTTTTACTATAATGTTGTTTTGCTGTTTTCACTGCTCTGCGCACGTTATAGAATGCTTCGTATTTTCTCATGTCCCCGGCCGCGAGCACAGCGCTGTAGGCAGTAGAGTGAGATTTAAGCACATCATGCATAGTTTTATCCACCCACGGCTTTTGATTGGGAAATCGTTTGATAGTGGCTTTCTGAATTAAATCATCAGCTAATTTCCCGATAAATCTCGTAACTACTTTCGTAAACTCGCTGATGTCATCAGAGCTGCGCCTGAATATGTCCCAGTCTGCGTCATCCAGAGCGTCTTGAAGCGCGGTCTGTCCAGCGTGCGACCTCCCTCCTGACTACTTGGGCAACAACAAGATGGTCGCGTGGTCAGACTTTCCAAACACTGGGCGTGATAGCACTTTGTAGCTATCTTTGAGTTGTGTATAGCAATGATCCAGTGTCCTTTTGCCTCTGGTTGCACACGTGATGTGTTGGTGGAAGTTTGATACTGCGTGTTTGAGGTTGGTGCTGTTAATGTCACCCGCAACGATAAGCACGGCGTCCCGGTGGAAAGTTTAATATGAAGTTAGCGCCTCATGGAGATCACATAGAGCGCTGTCTGTGTCCGCCTGTGGTGGAATGTAGACGGCGCAGATTATGACCGAACTAAATTCCCGAGGAAGATAATAGGGGCAACATTTTAAAGACAGAATCTCCAGATTCGGTGAGCACGAGCGTGAGAGAGGTAAGATGTTTGCGTTATTGCACCAACTTTTGTGTATCATCAGGCCCACTCCTCCGCCTTTCTTTTTTCCCTACTCCATTGTTCTGTCCATGCGGTGGACCGAGAATAACTCAGCTGGTTGTATTGCGTGATCGGGTACCGCTGAGTTCAGCCATGTTTCGGTGAAACACAGGATGTTACAGTCTCGAATCTCTCATTGAAATTTAACCTTGGCCCTGAGGTCATCAAGCTTATTTTCCAGTGACTGGACGTTGGCTTACAGAATGCTAGGCAGGGGAGCGTGATCTGCGCGAGCCCTTAGCCTGTTCCTGATGCCGGCTCGCTTCCCTCGTGGACGCTTGCGTTTGTCGCTTCCTTTGTTGTCCCTTAGGATCTCCCTAGGCCAGCTCGGATCCGGGGTTAAATACTGTGATAGTAGGTGAGTAGATTTACTTCTAATAGACATAACAGTCTTTCTGCTATACTTGATGTGCTCCATGGTGAAAGAAAAATAGGCAGAGTACAAAGAAAAGTACTATAAAAACTAAAAACTAGCGAAAACAGATCAGGGCAGTCATGACGAGCAGCCTGTTACAACGGCGCCATCTTGGAGGTTAGTTGTATTATTGCTAGTTGTATTCCTGTAATACAACACTACTTACAGCTAGCTTGTAATGTAACTTTTGGATATTTTAAACACAAGTTACCATATACTGTTTACAGTTTTTATTTTTCCCCAGTATTTGCTCTGTTGTGTAATTTCCTTTAAAATAACTATTTGTATTTTAAGTAATATTTTATTTATTGCTTGTTTTAAACACTTCAAAGCATAACGTTTATCACCAATTTGATGCCCAGAATTATGATCAAGGATATATTGTACTATAATCTTTATTGGCGTTAATCAGTGCAGTGGATGCAGATGATATAGATAATTACATAATGAGATAGCTGAATAGCCACACAATGATCATATAAATGAAAAAAGATAAAAATTTTCACAGAGAGGGTTTAAAAATTGTATATAAAATTGCAGTGTCATCTTACTGTATATATATATGTATGCATACTGTAACATCGCAGGAACGCTCACCGGAGTTTTAACCACTTCCGGTTCGCGGCCGCGTCACCTCCGGTTTGCATCATTCGCCGCGATGTTGCACTTCCGGGTCAAGAGCTATATAAACAGCGCTGTAGCGTCAGAGAGATGCGAAGTATTGTTTTGCCGACATACCAAGCAACCTCCTATGACTATTTCCTGGATAGTCTACTACAGTATATTCCTACTCTCTGAACTTAGTTTAAGCCATTGTGCAACGAACTCTCTCCACTTCGTCTGGCTCCATCAAGTTTTGCTTACACGCAGCTCTGATCAGCAAGGTGAACCTGCACTCGTTTGCATTTGGATACTAAATCTTCCAACTGCCTTCTGTCATTCAGGTCAGCCTCTTGACTCACGTTACAGAAATACTTCGCCTTATAATGGATCCAGCAACATTGAACCAGTTTTGCGCCGCATTCGCGGCATTAAGCAAAACTGTGCAGGACCTACAAGCGTAAATGGCAGCCATGTCAGGGGCCCAGGCAGCAGTACCTGCCCCCCCCCCCCGGCCACACCAGCACCCCCGCAGGCTGCGTCGATTGTGTTCTCAATGCCTGATAAATATGACGGCAACCATGAGGAGTGCACTCAGTTCCTGGGGCAATATGACATTTACTTTGCAGCCCCAGACCTTTCCTGATGACGCTGCTCTCCGGCAAAGCCCGTGAATGGGCATTCGCGCTATGCGAGAATGACTCGGGTGTTCAAACAAATTACTAGTACTTCACGCAGCTATTAAAAGACATCTTCCATTTTCCTGCAGGGGGCCAGAAGGTTTCCACCTGGCTGCTGCGCCTGAAGCAGGGCAATCGGACAGCCGCCGATTTCGCCACCGAATGTCGGACCTTGGCAGCGCAAAGTGGATTTAATGACACCGCCCTGAGGGAGATGTTTAGGGAAGCCCTCAACCCTCAACTGCGTGGACAGCTTTTGGTAAAGGGGGAGGGCCTGAACTTCACCCAGTTCATCACCCTGGCATTAAAAACCAACAATTATTTGCGGTCTGACCCCAACTCGCCACACACCGCAGGATGCTGCCCCCCCCCGCATGCATTGAGGAGCCCATGTAGGTGGGCCGAACCCGCCTTACCGCAGGGGAACGTACCAGGCGCCGACAGCAAGGACTGTGCCTCTACTGCAGTCAAGCGGATCATCAGGTGCCCGACTGCTCGATGAAGCCTCCCCGTGTGCCGGATAAGGTGAGACACTCCACACACCTAACCTGTCATAAGAGCCAATTAGTGCTGCCTGTATCATTACTTGTTCATGGACAATCTCACTCCTTTTCAGCACTAGTCGACTCCGGGGCCGCCACGAACGCCATCGACCATGGCCTAGTCCAGCGGCTGAACATTCCTACCATCAACTGTGGCTCCCCTGCCTCAGTTACGGCCGTTTGACGACTCCCCCATAGGCATAGGACTATGCACCTGCCCGCTGACATGTACAATAGGCGCCTGCCATGTGGAGGAGCTCACCTTTTATATTATCACCTCCCCCTGCAACCCAGTACTCCTTGGGTATCCGTGGTTGACCACCCACAACCCACAATTCTGTTGGAACTCCAGGGAGCTGACCCGCTGGCCCGCCCGCTGCCATGAGAAATGCCTCCACGTGCCGACCCGCATCCCGGTACGAGCGGCGGGCTTCGCCGCAACCCAGCTACGGCTCCCAGAAAACGTCCCTCCTAGGTACACTGAGTTCGGCGAAGTTTTCAGCAAGGAGAAAGCCGCGGAGCTGCCCCACCGCCCATGGGACTGTGACATTGACCTCCTCCCCAACACCGCCCCCCAAGGGGGCGCGTGTACCCGCTGTCGGCCCCAGAGACCAGGGCCATGGAGGAGTACGTAAGGGAAGACCTGGCCACCGGCTTTATTCAGCCATCCACCTCTCCGGCGGCATCTGCTTCTTCTTCGTGGATAAAAAGGACGGCGGCTTGTGGCCATGTATAGACTATTGGGCCTTGAACGCCATCACGATAAAGAACCGCTACCCCTTGCCACTAATACCCCAGGCACTGGAGCAACTCAGAGAGGCCAAGCTGTTCACTAAACTGGACCTCAGGTCAGCCTACAATCTCATCCGCATCCGGGAGGGCGAGGAGTGGAAGACGGCGTTTATCACCGCCCCGTCAGTATTCCAAGGGTTCATTAACGAGATTTTCCGGGACCTCCTGCATCAGTACGTCATCGCATACATTGATGACATTTTAATCTACTCCTGTTCCGAAGCGGATCATGTGAACCATGTCCGGACAGTTCTGACTCACCTACGGCAGAACCACCTGTACGTCAAAGCGGAAAAGTGCGAGTTCCACACCACCGCCACCAAGTTCCTAGGATACCAGATCGATTCCTCAGGGGTCCGCATGGACAAGGCGAAGGTTGAGGCCGTCCTGGACTGGCCAGTTCCCAAGTCAGTAAAGGACCTGCAGAAATTCCTGGGGTTCGTGAACTTCTACCAGCGGTTCATCCGCAACTACAGCTTGGTAGCAGCTCCACTAACCTCGTTGCTGCGGGGCAAGCCGAAACGGCTAGCACGGACGGACGCAGCCCTGGAGACTTTCCGCCAGCTGAAGACACGTTTTACCTCCGCCCCCGTGCTGAAAAACCAGGACCCACAGCTCCCCTTTACGGTGGAGGTCGACGCATCAGACTGGAGGGTGGGGGCAGTCCTCTCTCAGCACCACGGGACACCCCCCCATCTGCACCCCTGTGCCTTCTACTCCAGGAAATTCACTCCCGCCGAGGCTAACTATGACATCGGCGACAAGGAGCTCCTGTCCATCAAGGCAGCACTGGAGGAATGGAGACACTGGTTGGAGGGGGCGCACCACCCATTCCAGGTGATTACAGATCACAAAAACCTGGAATACGTCCGGGGGACCAAGCGGAGGAACACCCGCCAAGCCAGGTGGGCACTCTTTTTTTTTTTTTACCCGTTTTCAGTTCACGGTCACGTACCGTCCCGGGAGTAAAAACGGCAAGGCGGATGCACTGTCCTGTCTCCACAACCCCCCAGATACCCCCGCGCAGCCGGCCGCCATTCTAGCCCCCTCAGTGGTCATAGCTCTGGTACAGTGGGACATCATGGAGGAGATCCGGGGGGCCCAGGAGCGGAACCCGACCCCTTCGGGATGCCCTAATGGCAAGACAAACGTACCCCAAAGTCTTCAATCCCGGGTCATTCACTGGGCCCACGCCTCACCTGGATCTGGACACCCGGGCGTCAACCGGACAACGTCCCTACTCCGGGAAGCATTTTGGTGGCCCACCTTAGCACGAGATGCCGCCTACTTCGTGGCCGCCTGCCCCGTCTGTGCCCAGGCCTGGACACCCCGCCGGGCTCCTGCTGGGCTCCTGGAACCCCTACCCATACCCCGGAGACCCTGGTCCCACATCGCCGTCGACTTCGTCACAGACCTACCGAAATCACAGGGTCATACAGCAGTGATGTGATCGTGGACCGGGTCTCCAAAGCCTGTCGGCTGATCCCTCTAAAGGGCCTGCCCACAGCCCTGGAAGCCACCCAAGTACTGTTTGAGCACGTGTTTCGGACGTACGGACTCCTAGAGGATACTGTGTCGGATCGGAGCCCACAGTTCCCCTTCCGGGTCTGGAAAGCCTTTTGCAAACAGCTCAACATCAACGTTAGCCTTACGTCGGGTTACCACCCACAAGCTAATGGCCAGGTCGAGAGGCTGAACCAGGAACTGGGGAGGTACTTACGGTCATACTGCGCCCACGACCAGGAACACTGGAGCACGCACCTACCGTGGGCCGAATATTCCCAGAATTCCCTCACACACTCCTCCACGGGTCTGACCCCGTTTCAGTGCGTCCTGGGCTACCAGCCCCCGCTTTTTCCGTGGTCTGGGGAACCCTCTGAGGTACAAGCGGTGGCTGACTGGGTGAAGCGGAGCAAACACGTGTGGGAGGGGGCACACGTCCGACTACAACAAGCAGGGCGGCGGCAGAAGTTGCAGGCCGACCGCCACCGGCGTCCGCACCCGGACAACCAGCCGGGGCAAAAGGTTTGCAGGCCGGCGCCACTCCCCCCCCTTGGAGATCGATGGGGCACCCGCATATCTGGTAAGGGAGATATTGGACTCACGCAGGAAGAGGGGGCGGTTACGATATCTGGTAGACTGGGAAGGGTACGGCGCTGAAGAATGGGCATGGATACCAAGGCATGACATCTTGGACCCGTCCTTGATCCAGGACTTCCACCTGTCCTATCCCGACCGTCCCGCCCCGAGACCCCGGGGGCGCCCCAGCAAGAGAACTCCAGGAGACGTTCCTGGAGGGGGGGGGGTACTGTAACATCGCGGGAACGCTCACCAGTTTTAACCACTTCCGGTTCGCAGCCGCGTCACTTCCGGTTTACGTCATTCACCGCGATGTTGCACTTCCGGGTCAAGTGATATATAAACAGCGCTGTAGCATCAGAGACGCAAAGTATTGTTTTGCCGACATACCGAGCAACCTCCGATGACTATTTCCTGGATATTCCACTCCAGTATATTCCTATTCTCTGAACTTAGTTTAAGCTATTGTGCAATGAACTCTCTCCACTTCGTCTGGCTCCATCAAGTTTTGCTCACACGCAGCTCTAATCAGCAAGGTGAACCTGCACTCGTTTGCATTTGAATCCTAAATCTTCCAACGGCCATTTGTCATTCAGGTCAGCCTCTTGACTCACGTTACACAGCCATCTCAGCGTGATGGTCCATTTACGCGCACGGAAGCACACTTCAGTGCTAAGTAACGTTATGATTACTAATTCAGCTCCTGAAGTAGCGCTAGCATCATGGCTTTTGACATTTTAGTATAAAATGTACCCTTCATACACTCTGTATCTGAAGTAAGTGACTGCTCTGTGAGGAGAATTTTTTTAAATATTGATATACCATAGCTTATATCTTTCTCAATAGAAAGACGAGTAAGGTAGGTTTTGCAGTAGGTGACGAGAAATCTTAATGTTATACGAAAAAAAAAACACTTTAATGAATTATAACTGGTATGAATTGCTGATAGCATCAAAAAAAATCACCCGCCTTAAAGTCTTTCATTCGGAAGCAAATGATAATCTTGTACTATTTACCAGAAATATTCGCGAGATCTTTTCCGCGCACATATCTCCTGCTTCATTTTATTACCATGGTACAGCAAGTAGGTATCCATAAACAAATTATGATGAAAACCAAAATAAAAATATGAAAAAACAGATCTGAGATGAGTTGTGAATGCTCTTGAGTAGGACAGAATGTGATAAATGATATTTTTTCAAATAAGTTTCTATTTGAA
This sequence comes from Liobagrus marginatus, assembly GCA_028566295.1. NCBI lineage: Eukaryota > Metazoa > Chordata > Actinopteri > Siluriformes > Amblycipitidae > Liobagrus > Liobagrus marginatus. Next base: position 8,489 of record JAOUQX010081095.1, read on the forward strand.
GGGAAAACGAATAAACTGAAGCTATAGGAAATTTGTTCTTTCTTTAAAAAGAATGAATTGATACATTTTTATATATTTTGTTTCTTAATCATAATTCTTCAAACTAAATTATGAAAAATGAAATAAAGACAATCAAAAAAGAAAAAGCTACATTTTCAATGAAGGGGCTACATTTTCCCTCATCAGCATTTGAAAAGGAAAATGGCAGGCGGGTGGAGGGGATGGGAGTGTCAACGGATTACCTCGACATCTATGGCAGGGCACACAGATGTGATCAACATGATTAATGATCATATGACTTCTGCGCACAAATCCCAGGTGGGCATGCAGATTTTGTATTGAACACATCTTTGCCTGGCTTGGCGTATCTACTGCGTGATTATGTCATACATTGTAATGCCACGTGCAAATCTCTGCATTGCTGCTCATGGTTTCGCGTAATTATATTTTGCCCTTTCCACAGAGCAAATGAAATTAAACAGGTTAAATAATTTTACAACCTAACCCTAATAGAAAAACAACACTTCTACAATGGAGGAACCAACACAAGCTGCTGCCAATATGCTTTTTGACCTCTATCAAAGCTATGTCAATCGTTCATGATATAAATGAATTAAAAATGTATGCATTATACTAGTGTGTGTGTGTGAACTTGTTTTCATGTATTTATGAGGACACAAATTTGTATAATGGCAAGGGTATTACAACACAAGCATGCTTTATGGGGACATTTCATGAGGCCACATAGGTAAAATAGCTTAAAAACATACTAAACAATGCTTTATTAAAAGTGTAAACATGCAGAATATTTCATGTGATATGTAGGTTTAGGTGTAGGGTATGGGGATAGAATGTACAGTTTGTACATTCCATTGCTTATGGAATTTATTCATGGCATTTACTCCAACATTTGTTGCAGGCGCCCCACCTGGTATATATACGCAGGAAATATTTTCATACAAGTGATATGATCATCAATCAGGTTGATGATCACAGCTGTGTGCCTAGCTAAAGATGCCATTGTAATCCTTTGCCGTGTCGTTGCCCTCCCATGCCCCGCCGATGGTATCTAATGTTTATCTTGTTATCGCTGATTAATAGTCTTAACAGTATTAATAGTTTAGCGTGTCTTTAGTTACATCATCTTCAGTATCACAACACTGCAGCTTACATTCCCTATAAATCTTTGATTGCTTTAAATCGACTGCATCTAGAACAATAACTACATTTATTCCTTCTGAATTTTGATTGAATACCAAGACAAATGTAATGCTTTTATGACATAAGGACCATAACCGCAACTATAATTCTCTATTTTATATATATAAATAATATATAATAACTATACTTAGATACATACAGTAGATCTTTTAATTCTTTATATTAGTGGTAGCTACATCTGAAGGCTATATACTGTAATACCAAATATGGCACACTGGTCGGCGGAGTGGCCCAGCGGTAGCGCGGTCGCGTCGACATATACACAGCGCTGTTGCATTGCGGGCGATCCGGGTTCAATTCCGGCCCGTGGTCATTTCCCGATGCCTTCCCCCACTCTCTCTCACCCACTTCATTTCATCTCTGTCCTGTCCATAAAGGCATAAAAAGCCCCAAAATAAATCTTTTAAAAAAATTTTAAAAATATGGCACACTGTTTTGCTCTCCCTCAAGACTGAGAAGCATCTGAAAGGTAAACAGGAAGTACCTCTAGTCTGGTAGGGAAACATTGCAGTAGTTACGTGTCTCTCGAGTGAGTCCGTGCACTTAGAAACACAGAGTGTGATCCAACGTCCTTTGAGTCCGGAGAAGTCTGATCTGTCCTGTACGAAGAGGTATTGTCACGGGCAGGATCAAAGTCAATGGGCAGAGCCTCCGGTTGGGTTCGGGACCAGAAAGCACTTCTCACGATGAGCTTTGAGCATGTTGGAAAAGCGGAAGCGCTGGCCGCACGTCTCGCACGGATACGGCTTCTCGCCGGTGTGTGTGCGCCGGTGCCGCTTCATGTTGGGACGACTGGTGAAGCTTTTGCCACAGATTTCACATATGTATGGCTTCTCTCCTAGAACATGTAAAGACAAAGGCTAAAAAGCATCTCTTAAGCCTTTAAGATGTTGCTAATCATTCAATCATTTGTCTTTAATAATGACTAAATCCTAATTAAGGTCACATGATTATGGAGTCTATCCCACGAGAAAACACCTTGAATGGACCGCAGTTCATCATAGAGCACCATATAAACATTCATTCACAGGAGTCACAGGACACAGGAAATGCGTGAACTACAGGCAAAGTGTTCTTGACCATAGGTGATGATGAAACGAGCAAGTTTAGCGGCTGTTCCACTGTTCTTGTGTACTGTCTTTAAATACTTTCTTTAGAATGAGCAGCTAAAAGGCAAGGAAATAAAAATGCATTTAAGGACATGTTCACTTGGGTAGCGCAGGATCAAATGGGTTAAGGCTTTGCAAGGTTTACTAAAAGATTAAGCATCGCCAAGCTGCCACTGTTTGGCCCCCGTTCATCAATTCAGATTCTTATCAATATCGGTATTCCCAGTTTCGATTCCAAAAGTCAAACATTTACAAGGTAATGTACAGCTACAAAAAAATCTAAATTAAAGTTAAGTTAAAATACACAATACTTGTTGGCAGGCAGCACAAATGGTTATCACTCCTGCCTCACAGCAAGAAGCTCATGGGTTCAATTCCCACCCAGGGTATTTATGTGTGGAGTTTGCATGTTCTCCCCATGCGTGCACGGGTTTTCCCTGGGTGCCCCGGTTTCCTCCTGCCTCCAAACACATGCGACTGGGCATAGGTGAATTAGCTACTCTAAATTGTCCATAGGAGTGAATGTGAGTGTGAATGGTTGTCTGTCTCTAAGTGTTAGTCCTGCGATTAACTGGCGATTGTCCAGGGTGTACTCCATCTCACGCCATTACTAAGTCACTAAATTAGCTGTGATAGACTCCATCTACCCGCAACCCTGAACAGGATAAACACTAGACAATGAATGAATGAATGAGCACGTGTGCTGAAACCAAATAAAGTTTGTAGGACTTGCTTGCAAGGGCTTGTAGTGGTTTGCTAGTTATCACCAGTACTTAATATTTTATATTTAGCAAAATCAGCAAATCCGCCTTTTTCTTTGTGCAAGATTTCCTCTCAAAGCGAGGGAGAACTGTGTTTCACAGCCAACATTTTGTGGCATTGCTGCCATAATAGAGCCGGCTAATGACAGGTACTCAGCATTCGGGATGCATAATGAATCAAACACGGAGCATTCCTTTAATTCGACGTGGTGAACCAACCACTAATGCTTCGTCATAATGATCGTGACACCTTGCGTGCAAGATATTAGTTTGTTAAAATAATTGTCAACTTCGTAACTAAAAGTGTAGCCACACGGTTGTGCACTTCTCGCAGTCCATCCTGTAAACTGGTGTTTAGATTACAACGAAAGGTCCTGGCAGATTGGCAGCATAGAAGCTCCCGTCAGATTTCCAGGTCAAAAAAAGGTGCGTGCAGGAATCGATAAGCAGAATCTAAATTTTTATTTTATTAAAATTTGATTTTTTAAATTATTTGATTCCAGAACCAGAATCGAATTTTCGATTCCCAACCCTAGCCTTCACACACCCTACTCAAGGGGTGCAGTAACATGGCTGACCGTGCCCTCTCACCTTAACTTCCTAAGATGACATGCAAAAGGAACAGAATATTACTGCGTATATACACACACACA
>JAOUQX010081180.1:0-12217 GCA_028566295.1 Liobagrus marginatus
TGTGTGTGTGTGTGTGTGTGTGTGTGTGTGTGTGTGTGTGTGTGTGTGTGTGTGTGTGTGTGTGTGTGTGAGACGATTGTACTCTTTGGACTGTAAATTATGTATCTCCAAGCCAAACGATCACATGATCATCCGACAGGTGTAGCAGGATAAAACCACCCAGTGACCTCGAGCGCTTCACACAAACACACACACTTACACTCGCTCACACATGCAGGCTTTTGCTGAGAGAGCGAGAGAAAGAGAGAGAGAGAGAGACACATACACACACACACACATGGCAGAGTCGGCGTTTAGGGCCGTGAAGCTCTTAATTGCCTGCTCTACTTTCACTTGTGCTCTTGGCCTTGTCCTCGTTTTCAACATCTCTCCCTCCCTTTAATTCTCTCTCTCGTATTAAAATGACACGTAAATGGTACGTTGGAGAATAAAATGCATTTGCTTTACATGTTGCACAGTAATAATGGCCGTCGTTAGTGCGGAGAGGTGCAATGGTTCTTAGGGCCCTTTTAGACACCAATATTGTTTCTTTTATTTCTGATTATGAACCCTGTGTGTGTGCGTGTGCGTGCGTGCGTGCGTGTAACCTGTCTGTTAAAGCTCCTGTGCACAATATCTAGCTTTATACACCAAGCCAAATTTCTACAGCAAGCCCAAACGATTCATTTCCTGTGAATAATTCATTAAGACGACGTCTCTACAAAAACGGACGGACTAAACTAAAGATTGTTCAAGTCGTGTAACTGAACGAGTCGCTACCGTGAACATCGTGTCATTTCACATCCTTCTTTGCTGCGCAGGTTTTGTATCGTTGTCTCCACAGTGATAGATCACCGTGTGTGTTCGTCAGCACACGCCGTTCTGAACATTAATACAATTAAGATCGTAATCCCATCTGCCGGCGTGATGCGGAGGCATCATACTGATACGCACGCTCGTATAAACACGCTGCACTTACTGTACGTCCCATGTGAGGGCCTTCGGCAGATATCATTAATGACGCTAATTAATGCTGTACACATTATATACCAACATTATATACAACGTATACCTTACCCTAATCTTAAACTTGTTTTTTTAACTTAAGTGAAAAAAATGCTTTTTTTTGTGTTAAAGAAACAGTGTTGACGTACCAAACATTTAGATATTCCTATCCTTGTGGGGACCTAAATTAAGCACAAAAACAAGCTTGGGGACCTTTTTTGTAGTTTCTACGCTAATGTCGTTTTTTTTATTTATTTATTTATTATTATTTTTCCAGTAAAGGAAGTCAGGGACAAAGTGTGTTCACCATAACGTCACACACACGTCTCATTTCCTGATGAATCGTAACCGATTTAGCATCCGTAGATTAGCAAGTATCTGAGAGTTTAATTAGAGCTTGTGTTTTTTTTTAAAGCCGTGTTGGATTTGTCGCTGCAGTTTTGTGCATTGCGACTTGTTCGGGTTCCAATCTGATTGGCATCGGTGAGACTATCAGACTCCCTGTAGGGAAGAGGGGAAGGATTAACATGAGGCAGAAAAATATAACCAGGCCCATAAACAAGCTTTCTACACACACATATATATAGATAGATAGATGGCTAGATATATCTATGTATATAGATAGATAGATAGATAGATACACACACACCCACACACATACATACATACATACATACATGTACGGTGTGGGTGTATATGTATGTATGCTGTATATGTGTGTATGTATATACAGTATGTGTGTGTGTATGTGTATATACAGTATATGTATGTATGTGTGTGTGTATACACACTCTGAAGTTCCTCAATTTCTCCAACTGCCAGCTCGTACACTACGTACAGTACATGTATGCTAGCTGCACGTAGCAGCTGCGTTGATGAAGCGCGTGACCCTCGTTTTAACCGGTCATGTCATTGGAATGAGGTCACATATATTTGAGCCAAGATTGTAGAGGGGAAATGAGTGCAAACACAAACTCTAGTCATATTTTCAACACACAAGGGACGGTTTATAAAAAGAAAAACATGGCACTAAGCTACACAGCCAAAAACTACAGGTCTGTTACTCACTAGCCTATAGCGCTATCGTTGAGGCAATTAGCCAACTACAAACATTTCCACATTTTTCTTTCATTTAATGATCAGTTACCATTTTTATTGCTGCGTATATTTAGAGTAGTCATAGCATTAAACTCGCGGACAGGCCAATGACCGGCGTGATGTATTAAACACCATGTACACTTCGGATTTGCTGGCATGTTCATAACTGCAGGTGTTCTAAGTCTTGTAATACACTTTTTTTAACCTGCTGATGAATGTAAATATTTTAGTAAATAAATGACAGTAATAGAATAAGGAAGGAATAAAGTGACAATATATGAGTACATTAACATATAACGTGCAAATAAGCCAATCACTTCCTGGCAAGTGGTGTACCTACCGAAAGTGATATGGAGAAGGCGAAGTGGTAGCTCAGCCGGTATGGTATTGGACTGCTGATCGGAAGATCGTGGGTTCGATTCCCAGCACCGCCAGCATACCGCTGTTAAGGCCCTTAACCCTCAAATACTCAGTATATAGAATAAATTGTTGTAATGTTAATATAACCAAATGTTATAAACAACAAATAAACCATTGATTGCATCATATGGAGTGTGTGCTAATTTGATTGGTTCATTTCTACAGAAGTGTTACAGTAACACAGTGTATGGGTCTGTGGCAGAGTCCCCATGATGGCCCCATTACACCACCAGAAGCACTGGACCATATAAGAATAAAAGATGGTGGCACGTTTTGTCACAATTTGTAGACTACTGGTTGTGGGTGTGTTGCTTACCTGAGGATATGATGCCATCATCATAGGGGAAGTGGCAGCTCAGTGTTTAAGGTGTTGGACTGTTGATCTGAAGACCAGGGTTTGATACCCAGTACTGCCAAGCCACCACTGCTGGGCCCCTGAGCAAGGCCCTTAACCATCAACTGCTCAATTGGATTATTGTAAGTCGCTCTGGATAATGACGTCTGCCAAATTCTGTAAATGTAAATGCCACCAGGAAGTCAGTATATGGCTATTATGATTGATTTGTTTATATACTGAATTATTTGTGACCTCAAAAACAAGCGATTATAAAACATTGGCTTTGATATTTTTTTGGCCACTTTAACGAAACGTGTTAAGAGGCTTTCTCCGACCCGTTACTCTGGCGACAGATGTCCTGTGTCGGCACACTCCCTGATTGTTTTCTCTCCTTTTTAAAGGTGTTCGTGCTACGAGAATGATGGTGGGAATAGAGTTGTGTATGGTGTGATACTACATCAGGATTATTCACACAAATGATCAGAACACTACTATAGTATAGGAAATGGTATAAGACAATAGGGTTACATCATTAACCGTATTCCAAGTGGTAAAATTGAGTCCACATGCATTTTAGTGGGAGTTTACTGGAATTTTCTGAGCTTCGAAGCTGTAACTGTTGGGTTGCCATGTGCGGAATTCCGTCGGACGGTCCGTAAACTGTTTTGTAATTACCAAAAGAACAAACTCTCAAACTGAGTTGGTTTTCCGTAACCAGCTAGGAATTTCCGTAGTAGTACAAGGCTTAAAATTCCAGATTCCCGGCATGCCGCGTTTGGCTGCTTGGAAAAAAATAAAGGAAGTCTTGCATTTAAAAATACTTGTTTATATTCCGTTCGAGTTCATGAGTTCACGTCCCAATGGAATGAGAGAAACTCAGCTTTCACTCTCAACCAAACTAACATTACTGGCCAATCGGTGGTCGAATGTGCCGGGTCTTCAAACCGCCAGAACAAAGACTAGAGCTGTTTTCGTAATCCCGTTTTGGCTAAATTTAGTTTGTTACCGGCCGCTCCAGCAAACGTTCTAATATTTCATTTAATTTTAGCATCAGGACGGCGCTATCAACATGCACAGTATTGAAATCGCTTTAGAAAGAACGCTCGCTGTTCACTTTCCATTTGAGTTGATCAGTCAAATCTGACTCTTGCAGAATCGTGTTGGATGCAGGGTTGCCAAGTTCATGTTTTTAACGCAAAACTGCTTTAAAATCGTTGCCATGGGTTGATTTTAAATCTTGTATAAAGGACATTTGACTGTAAGGCTCGTATTGAAACATTTATCATGACGCTACGTATGATAGCGCTGCGCTACATGTGAAGCTGGTACAAAGCCTTTGAGCTGTTTTTATGATCAGTGTACTGTGATTGAAACTGATTACATCGATTCAGCTTTATTGGCAGTTTAACAAAATTGAACCGTGATGATTAATGAATCCGAACCGAACCGTGTTTTAGACATGATTCCGAACCGAATATCGAACCGAAGCAAATTTGAAAAATCCATTGCGCACATGCCTACTGTTGGGCCCTTGGGCAAGGCCCTTCACCCTCTCTGCTCTATAAGAGGGTTGAGGTGGCGGTTGCATCATGGCGACCCTGAGCTCTGATCCCCCGCTTCTCCGCTGGTATATGCAAGACAGGTTCTCAGTATACTGTAAAGCAGGGGTTTCCAGTCCAGAGTTTAGCTGAACCAGCTAATCAATGCTTTGCTATACGCTGGAACTTCTAGGCAGGTGTGTTGGAGCTAAACTCTGCAGGATGGTGGCCCACCGGGACTGTGTTTGGACACCTATTGCTGTAATGTATCTGTGACAAAAATAACTGCTTCTACAGTGTTCAATCTGAAAAAGGACGTTAAAAAGATATTTCTGCACTCGGGATTCGCCTAAACTCTTACACATCCAGATGCAAGCATTTTGACACTGCTTTAAAATAAAAGAGAGATCCCCTTGGAAGCTTTTTTGTCACCATTTCCATCTTTTCTTCAAACTAATTAGTGACTTATTTTCACACAACATTGGCTTTTTCGCAGGTTGCACCGCAATACAATAAAACGACGGCATTCCATCAAACCTTGTGAAATAACGCTCGCTACTTCCTGTTGCCATTACATAAGGTGCAATAAAGGCCCCAGAGTAACGAAGCCCGGTAATTGGTGGTACAATGAATCTTCCGCTGGTGTGCGATCAGGTGCTGAAGATGGAATAACATATTAAATTGCTCCCCGCTCCCAAGATTATTCTCCCTTCTGGTCTTATTTAATGAAAAAGTGGAAGGATGACGTTCCTGATTGGGGTATTTGTCTCTGGCGCTGGAGCCCTGGGGGAAGACCGAATCGATTGAAAAACATTGCATTGCTGTTCGTTAAAAAAATAAATAAAAGGCTGCGTTCTATCGCAGCGGTGCGGTTTATAAAGTCGTAAAGAATTCCTGCTTGTTGTTTTTGGTACCTAAATGGATAATGTAAATGAATTGTTCTGCGGCGTGATTTCTAAATCCGGCGTGACATACAAGTATGATGAAGCTGTTCTTCTGCCACTTTTTTTTTTTTGTGGTTTGCGATATTGCGTAGAACCTGATGGTCTTTAGTGGTCACTTTAATGTTCTAAAGAACTTTGTCATTTACAAAGGCTCCTGGTCCCTGCAAACTGCTGCTCGCTCATGTGTTTGTGTGATTAGAACATATATACATTTTAATTGCTGACCAGCACGTTCAACAAACCGAGAAAATTAATAGTCCTACTCCAATCAACTTGTACAAAACAAAGGTTTTTTTTTTTTTTCTTTTTTCTAACTTCATTAAACGTGATTGATTCCATGGTTCTGTGACTAGAGCTACTCGATCCGAATCCATAAAAAAGCAATCTGGCTGATGGTAGAATGCTAGGCGAAGTAATTAGAATAGGCAGATGGTGTGTTTTTCAGATTGAGGAACTTGCAGCTTTTGGATTCATCGATAAAACCCACTGAAAGACAAGAAACTCTCCTTATTCAATTAACACACCGTCAACACAACGGAATCAAAAAAATGAGTCAAGTATTATCATTAATGAGTGTTGCAGAACACAACAGCTCATGGAACTGGAACCGGATGGCACACTGGGGCATTACCTTACCCAATGTGCTAAATAATATATACAACATTTATCCAATTACTTCTTCAAAGAGCCACTATTGTATTAGAAATAGGTTTTATATAGAAATAATATGATTAACTTTTTATCTTCTCTAGTAAACTAACTAAAAACATATACTATAAACATATAATGCCAAGTAGAAAGTTTTCGTTTCAAGCACATGTCTTAACTGAGTAAGACTGTCACATTCATGTTCAAGATCAAAGTTTGTCACATGTACATCATACATAGTACAACATACAGTGAAATGCTTTAGCTGTAGCACGTTCTGCATTTGGATCGGATCCAACTCCAACTTCCTAAGTGGTGTCAGACATGAAACGATTTCTACCTGGGTGCTATTGGTTCTGCTTTAGACACTCTGACATGTGTAGAGTGAAGCCCCTCCTATACGGCTCCCCCTACGTGGGTGGAGTCAGACCTGATACGGCTCCCCCTACCTGGGTGGAGTCAGACCTGATGCGGCTCACCCTACCTGGGGGGAGTCAGACCTGATGCGGCTCCCCCTACCTGGGTGGAGTCAGACCTGATGCGGCTCCCCCTACCTGGGTAGAGTCAGTTCTGTTTCAAGCTTTCTGACCTGGGTAGAGTGCAGCCTCTCCTATCTGAGTAGAGTCAGACCCGTCATGGCCACTCTTACCTGGGTGGCGAGAAACCTGATATGGCCCCCCCTACCTGGGTGATGTTCAGCTTCTTGTACCTGGATGAACTCAAAACTGTTACAAGATATGCTAGGCTTTATGAGTGTGTCTGTTTCATGTTGTACAGCACTGCGTGGGTTAGAGTTCGGCTTGTACTAGGAAATCGATCAGATTTAGCTCCGCCCTTTTGTGTGGCAGCTTCAGTTTAAGATCATTCCAAACTCTCGACACCTTCTGACCAATCATATTTGAGAACATGAAAGGTGTATGATGTACAAGCAGTGTTGTACTCAGTGTTGGTATGTCTGGGTATCGCACAATACAATCAGTAAGTGTAATATAATAGAAAATTGTGAAGGGAGATATTGATTCTAAATCCGTGTAACAGCACTAGCAGCCCTCCTTCCTTTAGCGTTTTAGCTTGGATCAGCTGCGTTTATCTACAGCAACGTCTTTCAGCCTGGCTTCATGTTCTCTGCTAACATTCTAGATCACTATCTGTTGTGCTAAATGAGAATCGCGGATATGTGCGCTTTCTGCTGCATTGTGATGGCCCGCATGCCATTTGGAGCGCAGCCACCACCCTGGAGGTCTGAGGGCTTTCATTAGCTGACTCATATTACTGTCTCCTTCGTGCGCCCCTGCGTCTTTCTTTATGGGCTGAGCGTGTGATTTGAGAAGGTTGAATTAGTTTCGAGGCGGGATTTTTATTATGCAACAGTGGAAAAGGTACAGAGAAAAGATTTGATTGTATAGACCATTTTCATCTATGTATCTGCCCTTGAATACGTTTATTTGTCTGGCATTTAGCAGATACCCTTATCCAGCGCGACTTACATTTATTTTATTTATCCAGTTGAGGGAGGGTTTAAGGGCCTTGCTCAGTGGCCCACCAGTGGCGGCTTGGTTGTGTGCTGGGAAATCGACCCTACCTCTTCTGATCAGCAGAAGCACCCACTGAGTTGCACACCACATGGTTACATATTCTATTCACATACATATTATTGGTGATTTTCATATACGGCAGAATATATGCATGCAATGACTATCTGGATAAATATATTGACCATAGACATGGTTTATAATGTAAATCATTCTAGACTTCTTAGACCCAGACTCCTTAAGCATTGTGATTGGAAACACGAATGTGTATTGCCGTTAGAGAGCACGCCTCGCCAACGAGAATAAAGAGCGGCCGATAGAAATGTAGGTGGATGAAGGAGTTCAAAGCGTCTTTAAACACCACTGGAATTGATATTGATTTTAAATTACATTTTAATTTTCTCTCGTGTGATTGAATGGGGAGTGAAGAGTTTTAGGCGCTGAATAACCGCGAGAGACAACGATCAGATATATAGTTTAGAATTCCAGTTCAGTAGATAAGGGTTTGTTAAGGATCTGGCGGTACATTGGAGAGACCTTTTGAAGACCACTTGAACTTTACAGAACACATTTGCTCAACTGCACGGTGCTGAATAACAGTAAGAAAATTAAACCCTATCCGGGCTTTTGTCTCAAAACTGGACCACGTCAACACCGTACTCCTGAGCCCCCGAGCCAGATCCTTCAAACCCGTTCAACTTATTCAGAATATGCAGCATCACATCTTGTTTTTTTAATCTGGCCCAAATGGACTTGTGTTCCACTCCTTATAATCTCCCTCCATTGGCTCCTTGTAGCCCCAGAATCAAACTCGAGGCTTTTGTGTGTTGAGAACACGGTGTGTGGAACATCACGGTCTACCTTTAATTCAACACTCTTCTAGAGGCTTATGTTCTCTTCTGCAACTGGGGATCCCTTAATTCCGCATGCCTGGTAGTGCTACCCAGTAAGGCATGGTCCAAACTCAATCCAGACAGCAGAATCGGTCACACTATTCCTTACCTAACTGATAACGTGTCCCCATGCCAAATTATTTAACGACATTTGCACTGCATGTATCATGTGACCCAATTCCATTTTTTTTTCTCTTACTGCGGCACAGATCGGATACGATTCACGATCGTGCAATCAGAAAAAATTGCGCATAGATTCCGATATTTACAGATCTGGTAGTCACCGGTCACTGCGAGTCGGCCGTCAATGAATAGAAGCGGTGGCGAATGACGTCGACTGCGATGGACGCCGACCGCGACCTCGGGAACAACATATGAAAGGTTTCTCATCCTGTATGAAAATTGCTGACCCACTGATCCTGACCCCCAGGTTCTAAAAACCCGTTCCGACCAATCTTGAATCCTTTGCAATGAATGCTGCGTTCATTCTGGGTGCAACAATGGATCTTTTTTTTATTTCTTTTTTTCTCCACCTAAAGTGAGTATTGTTTTTCTGCCCTTTAAATACGGTGCAGAAAGCAAAATAATGTACAAACATTATCTTCGGTTAGTATGTCTAGCTTGGGCTGTTTCACTTATCTTCTCTTAAAAGATGAGGTAAGCACGTCGTCCAAAAAATCGGATATTCACAAAAATGGAATCGGGCCTCAAGACCTGCTCACACAACATATCAAAAGGTTTCTCATCTCGTATAAAAATTGCTGACCCGCTGATCCTGACCCCAGGTTCAAAGAACTTGATCCCACCAATCTTGAGTCCTTTGCCGCACCCACACGTCTCTCTGAACCGACATAGCAGCGATCAATGCTTCATTCATCCAGGCTGCAACAAGAACTCTCCTCTGTTTTTTTTATCCACCTAAATAGAGCATTGTTTTGCTGCCCTTTAAATACAGTGTAAGAAAGAAAAGTATTATACAAACATTTCAGCGTCGTCCTTTGCGTCTATTTGTCTGCTTTCTTTTCTGGTCAGTACGTCTACCTTAGGTTGTTTTGCCGTGTATAGTGTAAGTGCAAATATCGGATACGGGTCACTTTTAAAAGAAGATGGAAGCAGGTCATATAAGAAATTGGACCGTCACAAAATCGGACCTGCATTGTAAATGCGGACTAAACAACATGGGCTCTTGCACGTCGACCCTGTCCATCTCTACCAAATAAAACTCTTGTGTGGCTAGACCTGCATGTAGTGTCCTTCTATTGGTAGAAATGCCATCAGGATTTTGCAGGCAGATCTGTAGGTCTGTAGGAGGACCGGCTTTACTTGTCTCTCTGACCAGTGTCCCGTCGTTGTGGTTTATGGTACACTGAACATACACATGGAATAAATGCCTGTTGAAAAAGGGAAAGCCATTTGTTTATGAATTACTTTGATTGGTCGCTGATGCTCGCATATACAGTAACCTGTCTGTGCACTAGACTCGATTTACTTTTTATAAATAAAAAAGTACGGTAACTTTTTTTTTCGTTAAGTTGTTAATGAAGATTTGTTCTGTACTAGCAGCAGCTGTTCCAGCATCATCCTACGTAGTCGTCCACGGCAGTCATCCAGTGCATTTTCAAGGCCTTGAGTCTTGTGGAGCATCATGTCCTCTTCTCCCTGATAATAATGATCCCAATCTAGCAGCTCTGATGTGCGTCATCGTCCCGGGCGACGGGATCGCTCGGCTGCGAGCTGTGTAACGTCACGGCGCAGCAGTACCGCGGTCCGATCTGATGAGGGACATTCCTGAGAGATGCGAGTCTATTTAAACACACCGCTGAAAAGAGAAATCTGCTGATTGTTTAACTGGTCTGTAAAAATGCATAATCAAATGGACCATGGCAAAAGAGCAAAGCTTGTGGTTTATGGGGAATAGGAGGATATAATTGTTACTAGTAATTACAACTTGATATTTTTTCTAAGATTTAAGCATTATTTTCGTTATCGGTTTTGTAATATTGGATCCATTGATATGGCCATCTTGTGGGCGTTTTGAGAATTGCATCAATAATGCGTCAGGCTGCACTACAGGCTAATTTTGTACTCGGTACAAAGCCGCAAAATAGCAAAACGTTTAACTTTTTAAAAATCTGATGGTTTAGGATGTTTTACATTTAGAAAAGTTTTTCTGCTCTTTGTTAAATAAAACAAAAGTAAACGTGCAGGTAATAAAAATAAAAATCTGCAAATAATATAATTACTTTATCTGCAATTTTAATAATAATAATAACTTTTATTTATTTAATTTATCTGCAATTATCCTAAATAATGCACGTTACTTTATTTTATCTTATTTGTTGAATATTTTTAAAATGATAAATGCTTGTTCAGTTCAGGACTGTTGTTAACATGGTGTCAAAAACGGAAGTAAAATAAGAAATAAATATCGGCTCTGAATATCGATTATCGGTCACATTAAACACGCTAATGATCGATATCGTATACGCCACCAAACGCACTTCGTTGTTTATTATTTTGAAGTCATTTTGAAGAAATTTAAACCTGCGACAATCACAAAAAGAACCCGAAATCTGGCAGGAACTGATTAAAGGTGTACTGTGAAATAATTGATGACAATTTTTATATTATTATAGTGTTTTATGACCCGGCGCTATTTCGAACTGTATGATGCAGTCACTCGTTCTGGACACATTCAGGACATAATGTTGTTGTAATTTTCTCTATTATTCTGCACTGGATAATGAAGTATATCTACAAAGCCATGTGATTGATACAAAAACTGTAAATATTTATAATGAGGGTCTTAAGAAAAGACTGGTAGTTTTCCCGAGGGCTGGCCGAGCGGTTAAGGGTTCTTTCATGTTGTTTCTCTTTATTTTGTAACCTTCATTTCCTGCCAGTTTGGTCATCTGTCAGTTCCCCGCTGCTAGCTTGTGTGTTTATTGTGTGTGAAAGCAATCTCGGAAACCTGTGATGGTGCCGGGAACGAGCCGAGACTTCATCTGTGGTGCAGGCTTAAGTAACCGTGTATGAAACTACCCGTACAGGGGGAAACGTTGTCGCGTTCCGATTGTCGCTTTCGATTGACCACAGCCTTTTCTCTTCTCCCGCAACAGCTTTGACTTGACTCTCACACCCCTGTTACTCTGCGTTCACACCTGTAATAATTCTAGATGAAGAGGCAGCTCAGTGGTTAAGGTGCTAGACCGGGGATCGACAGATCAAAGGTTCAGTTCCCTTTTAGCTGCCATCGCTGGGCCCCTGAGCAAGGCCCTAAACCCCCAACTGTTTATCTGTTCAAACGAGATGAATGTAAGCTGTTCTCAGTAAGATCTGCCAAATGCCAGAAATGTAAACGTAAACTCTATCGCTGTGCTATAACGTCGCCAGGAGGCATTCCCGCAACCGGTTGCCATAGTGATGACATTTCCTGGGAAATTGACATTAATTTCCAAGAAATTACATTGAAATCAGGAATGCGCAGAAGTACACACACTTAACAATTATTCTGAATAATGCGATTTCATTCAGGACTTTATGATCTAGTTGTAAAAAGGTTTATCCCACCCGAACAATCTGAGTGATCTGACTGAGGTGTTTACATGGAGCATTTTTATTCTGATTGAGGTGTTTACAATGGAGTATTTTCATTCTGATTAAGGTGTTTACATGGAGTATTTTTATTCTGATTGAGGTGTTTACAATGGAGTATTTTCATTCTGATTGAGGTGTTTACATGGAGCATTTTTATTCTGATTAAGGTGTTTACATGGAGTATTTTTATTCTGATTAAGGTGTTTACATGGAGCATTTTCATTCT
>JAOUQX010081273.1:0-12201 GCA_028566295.1 Liobagrus marginatus
ACAGTAATTACAAATTACAAATGTACATCTATATTCAATATGTATATGACAATATATATAATAATCACAATAGTTATAGTAATAGATACTAGTAATAATATAATATACTAGAAATAGTGTACCAAAGGTAACCTACTATAATATACTATTCTATGAATATGCATTGTACGGCTACAATTCTAGTACTCTAATTTTTTAATTCTAATTCTAATTCTAATACTTGTAGGCTTAACTGTTTAACTGATGTGTCTCCTAAATGGGGAAGTGGTCGCTCAGTGTTTAAGGTGTTGGACTGCTGATCTGAAGATTGGGGTTTGATTCCCAGCACTGCCAGGCTACCAATGCTGGGCCCTTGAGCAAGGCCCTTAACCCTGAACTGCTCAGTTGTAAGTCACTCTGGATAACAGCATTGGCTAAACACTGTAAATGTCAATTCCTACACAGGATTGATCAGAACACTCTGAAAACATTCAAAATAGTTATTTGACTTATGTAATGTTACTGTCAGACAAAAAGCTCTTTTTGTTAGCCAACCTATAAGTATTTCTCTCTTTCTCCTTTCTCTCTCCCCCAGATAACCTTTGTCATTTCCATGCCTTTGCCCGGTTCAGGTGACAAAGTCCGCAAATCTTCCTCCTATCTCCTAACGTCAAAGCCAACTAAATTATATTCGATATATTACAGATGGTTTCATATTTTAAGCGCCACCCATAAGCTTTTAGTTGAATGTGTCTCTTTGTTGATACATGCGTCACTACTGCAGCAATACACTCATGATACACGGTGAGCCGTCGATGCAAGACACATTAGATAAACCTACAAATTAATATAAACCGACAAAAAAATGTGCTTGCGCAAGTTTTCCCTGGGTTCTCCGGTTTCCTCCAATCTCCAAACACATGTGATTGGGCATAGGTTAATTATCTACTCTAAATTGTCCATAGGAGTGAATGTGTGTGTGAATGGTTGTCTGTCTCTAAGTGTTAGTGCTGTGATTAACTGCTGATTGTACAGGATGTACACCGCCTCACACCCTAAATTATCTGGGATAGACTCCAGCGACCCCACGACCCTGAACAGGATAAACGCTAGATAATTAATTAATTAATTAATTAATTAATTATTCAATACTGAATTTAAATTGAAAAGATGATTCCCTTGTTAGCTCTTATTACCAGAGACTATAAAGGCATTTCTGGGTGAATTACTCCATCATGTGACAATATATTCCTATAAAAACTTTTAAATAAGGAGGATTATTTTTTTTTAATCACACCGCTTAATTGTTTCTAAAAAGTCATATTAACCCCATTTCTGCTTCGAGATGCCCCCAGTGCTTATTCGGAAGCTTCTACAATTCAAAAGCATCTTCAACCAATACATTTCTATTTAAAGTAAAAAATATCACAGCAGACGGACTAATTTTTTTTTTCTTTCAGACTTCCGATAATAGAATAATGAATTTGTTTAGTCTGATATTGATACTGTATATCTGAGTCACCCAGCGAACACCCGGTCAAAAAGGTTAAACCGCATTAACCTCAGTACTGAATAAATAGATTAAATACAGCGTATGACCACCAAAAAGCCAAAAATGAACCCTTATTGGTTGGGTTAGCTAATATTGCTATATAACTAATATTATAATAATATAACAAACTATATTGCTAATATAACACTGAGCTAATATTAACAAACATAAATTAAGTATGCTATAACTACGGGTAATGAAACCTTTTAATATGTTGCTAGAATGTCATCATTAATATGTGGTCTTCAGTATTAATTTATTTTTTTTATGAAACAGGTGAAAAAGTGTTCACTCGTAGGAATTCGCTTCGGATGACACGGCCCACTAGATTCAGTATGTGTCATTCCAAGATTAAAGCAAAGTGTAGGATTATTAATCCTCCCCATGCTTAACTTGCTGTGGTCACAGCGGTTTAATTGAATTGATTTCTCCGTCTTCTTTTTTTAAACGTATAACAGCTGCCATGAGGGTTTTTTCATGAGCGTTTTTTGGCACTGAAATAGAACACGACAAACGCATTGGCCTTGTGGTCTTAATATATGAATTCATGCCTGTTCCTTATTCGAATGTCCACCAAGCTTTGTGTTATTGAATTTGATTAGTGGATTTGTTCAAGGTTGTTGGATGATCACATTAATATCTACAGACACCATGTCGCTGATTCATAACAAAGTGTTAAAAAATTGTGATCATGTTTTAAAAGTTCTCCCGATTTAATAATCCATATTCAAATGCAAAGGCTTAACCATATAAAAAAAAGCCCGAATTTGCAATTAATATGTCAACTATTCATGGAGCAAAGGGCAAAGGATTCAGTGAGCTACAAAAACGGACTTGTGCAACGCTTTAAACTAATTTGCAGACCCTAAATATTAACCCAAACTAAAAATCTGTCTGGTATGTTTATGGATGTGTTATGTAACTTCGGTATACAGAAAATTAATTGATTCTAAGATTTATACCCATGTCTTAGTCAAATAAACCCTTTAAAAACAACCTAGACATCAGGCAAACCTATAAACAATAGTTTAATAGTTCAATATTTTTGCTACATACATTTTTGTTGAGGCAGAGAGAGGCGCTTCTGCCTCCCAGCAAGAATGTAATGGGTTCGATTCCCACCCACTGTCGTTCTGTGTGGAGTTTGCATATTCTCCCCGTGTTTGTGTGGGTTTTCCCCGGGTACTCCGGTGTCCTCCCCTGTCCAACACGTAATTGTACATAAGTGAATCGGCTACTCTAAATTGTCCATAGGATGAATGTGTGTGTGTGAATGGTTGTCTGTCTCTAAGTGTTAGTGCTGTGATTACCTGCTGATTGTACAGGATTTACCCCGCCCTAACTCACACACTAAGTTATCTGGGATAGACTCTAGCGCCCCCATGACCCTGAACAGGATAAGATTGAATGAATGAATAATACATTATTTAATTTTATGTGATTTTCTGGCTTTTAATATTTTCCGGTCATTTTTTACATTTTTGTCAGTAATTTTTTCTCTGATGTACTATAAAGTTGCATAAACTAATTGAGGTCTCATTTAAATTTTTTCGAATTGTTAATTAAAAGAACTGCCTTAAACTTAAAATAATGGCAGGTATATGTGTATACAGTATATACGATATACTGTATATACTTTGTCATTCTATAGCTCTATGCTTCAACGTCCATTTCATCAAAACAGTGTTAGCAGAGAATCAAAGCAGAGACGACGCAATAGGATGAAGCCCTCTCAGTGTTGTTATTGTTTATTATCGGCAAAATCAAGGCCAGTGCGAAAGTAAATTCATGCCGGTCACCTGAGGATTTTGCACAAGCAGGTTCACTGATCCTGAACACAGGCAAGCAATCAGGGCCTCTTTCTCTGAATCAGTGAGCACAGAATGTTATTAGTGTGAGTGTGTCCCTGTGCTGAATCTAGAAGAGGAAATATACAAAACATGAGCATGAGTTTTATTTTTATTTCATTTAAAAAAAGCGAAAAAGAAATTCTGATAAAGATGATTTGCTGAAAAACCAAATAAAATATGGCCATAATGCTTTGTATACATTGCAATAAAAGGGTTAGGTAAATTAGGGTTAGAGTTAGGGCTAGGTAAATTAGGGTTAGGTAAATTAGGGTTAGGTAAATTAGGGTTAGGTAAATTAGGTTTAAGTAAATTAGGGTTAGGGTTAGTCGCTAGGTACATTAGGGTTAGGTAAATTAGGGTTAGGTAAATTAGGGTTAGGTAAATTAGGTTTAAGTAAATTAGGGTTAGGTAAATTAGGTTTAGGTAAATTAGGGTTAGGTAAATTAGGGTTAGGGTTAGTCGCTAGGTACATTAGGGATAGGTAAATTAGGTTTAGGTAAATTAGGGTTAGGTAAATTAGGGTTAGGGTTAGTCGCTAGGTAAATTAGGGTTAGGTAAATTAGGGTTAGGTAAATTAGATATGTTCTAGAATAGTTTTGAGTATGTTTTAGAACAGAATTCAGCGTTTATAGAGAAAGCAGTCTGGAGAACTTGACACAGTTATTCGGATAATTTTGTCCCTTATTCTGCTTTGGTCTATTATTTAATCTGTTATATTCTTTAAACACGTTCAAACTAAAATGTGAGTTTTAAAGACTCCTAGTATCTTAGTGTTTTAAATGTCTTAGTAGCCTGATCATATTCATTTAAAAATGTGCAATATAGAATTAGTATTTTGGTAATTCTATGAATTCTAACAATAGTCGATGTTGCATATCAAATTTGTACAGTAAATTGATTACAAACTCTTCTTCTACATGTTGAAATTTACATGTACACACATTTACAGAGCCATAATAATTATATAATATATAACCCATAACCCTCTCACCAGTTTTGACTTCTGTTTCCATTACCATAGCATCTATATATCATTCAGCATGAACTAAATATCTGTGTCTGCATCTCTCTATATTTAAACCCAAATACCTGAGACATTATAAAATGGCTGAAAGCTGCACTTTTTGAATAAAACAAATAAGAAAATTATGAATATCTTTTTAGGTATTGGTTTGTGGAGACCATGTGGAAGCCAAGCAGACAGTAATCAACATAGCCCACAGTTTGGGTTTCAGTGCTGTAGACCGAGGCTCCCTGCGAATGGCTTCAGAGCTAGAAGATCTCCCGCATCAACTCTTCCCGCTTTGGAGACTTCCTTTACGCATCAGCGCTGGTCTCCTTTTTGTGTTCTTCGTCTACGTTGTCATTCGGGATGTTGTCTATTCAAGGGTTGTCAACAACAAAGACAATTCCTTTCGCATCATGATCTCACTGGCTAATAAGGTGTTTCCCATGGTCGCCCTGGTGATGCTGGCCCTGTGCTATCTGCCTGGTGTCATTGCTGCTTTCGTGCAGCTCCATAATGGCACTAAATACCGCCGGTTTCCTGACTGGCTGGATCGCTGGATGTTGTGCAGAAAGCAGCTGGGGTTGCTGGCGCTGGCTTTCGCATTCCTGCATGTGCTATACACACTGGTGATCCCGATCAGATACTTCGTTTTCTATAAAAGGGCCAATACTTATATTTCCCTGGTAAGTACTTATGGGCGCACACAAATATTCATGAATTATATATATACAACCCTAACCCTTATCATTTTACCAATTAACCAATTACCAGTTTTATCACTTTACCAATTAACCAATTTACAAATGACCTGATTTACCACTTTACAAATTAACCAATTTGCTAATTAATCAAGTAAACAATTAATCAATTTACAAATTTACAAATTAACCAATTTGGCAATTAATGACTTCACCAATTAACAAATTAACCAATTTGCTAATTAATCAAATAAACAATTAATCAATTTACAAATTAACAAATTAACCAATTTGGCAATTAACGACTTCACCAATTAACAAATTGACCAATTTCCAATTTACGAATTCACCAATTAGCTGATTTACCTTTCGGTTTTGCTAAAAGAATCCGATCTAAAAGTGTAAGTGGGTGATTCCACAGTCGAGGTATTATTTAGATTATGTCCCAGTTAATACTGTGTTCTATTTTATTTACAAATATGCATGTAAATGTCAGAATTCTTTTAATAAACTTTCCAAAAGATGTTTAACTACATCAGTAGTGGAATCAAACTATTGAATTAATAATGAATAATTAATAAATGTTTAAAAAAACATTTCTAACCATATTCAATTCCTCCCCTCAACCCATTCACGAACCCCATGGAATATTAGGGATGTATTTAAAAAATGAATCTGCGTCATCCAAATTTCCTGAAACTCATGTGTTATTTATTTATTTGTTTATTTATTTATTTGTTTGTTTATTCTATTTATTTCTTTTTCCATTTATTTATTTACTTGTTCTATTTATTTATTTTTCAGTGATCTTGTCATTTCAACGGTTGGTCACTAATTTTCAACCCAAGTTCAAGCGTGAAAGTTAATTAATAATTACAGAACAAATGGAACTAAATCAAATTAAAAACCTATTGGCTTGATTGCTAGTCAACCAGATTTTGTATACAGTATTTGCTAACTATTGTGAAAAAACAGCAGCAAACCCCTCAATCCTGTTTGTTTTGACTATTAAAAGCAAAGTTCCGCCATTTGTCGGAAAAAAATGTGAAATAAAATTATTTTACAAAATAAGATATGATCAAATGAATCCAAATCAGCGGCAACAGGCTGCATGCGTTTAATGCGAAGTCTAATGTTAGGTTACAAAATGTTCGGGATAAATACATGTGTACATAAACGTGAAATGATTGTAGACCTGCCAACACTAAAGGATAATGATTCATTATCAAATGATTTTTTTTATTTTATTTTTGCGTTTTAAAGACCACAAATGCTTCCTCATTTTAATTGATCATTGAAGCATCCAATTAAAATAACATAAATGGCACAATAGTGTGATCTTTGATATATTTGATAAAATTGGTTTAAATGATCTTTAAGGTGTTACGCTACACACAGTTGAACTTGATCATTGTCGGTTTTCCAGATCAAAGAGAATAAAACATACGAGTTCAATGATACGATGGCCTGGCGCTCCGACTCCTACTTGTCCATGGGAATACTGGGATTCGCATTGTTTGTTTTACTGGGAATTACATCGCTCCCATCTGTCAGCAATTCTCTCAACTGGAGAGAATTTAGCTTCGTACAGGTAGGAGTGTTTGTGTTAAGAATACATTGCTATTTATACACAAATAATAATAGGAAATCTTATGAAGCCTTATGATTTAAGATTGTATCTACTGTACAGTAATTGTGATGCTTTTAAAGGTCATTTCAAAGTTTAACCATAAAATGTTAGACAATAATATCATTTTCCATTTTTTTCTGACCAATGGCTGTAAAATAACACTTTTTGCATGTTTGCTCTTTTCTCCAGTCTAAACTCGGCTATTTGGCGTTGTTGTTGTGCACTACTCATGGCTTTCTGTACGGATGGGATAAGTTCCTCCATGCGTCAGCCTACACATGGTGGATGCCGTCAAGCTACATGCTGGCTCTTGTTGTTCCCTGCTTTGTTTTGGTTTTGAAAGCAATCTTAATCATGCCATGCTTGGATCGTACCATCACTCGCATACGCCAGGGGTGGCAGAGACCAAGCAAAGATGGAATGGACAAAAATGCCCAAATCAACCAGCCATTCATTCTGTAAACAATGTTCAATGTTAAAACTAAGCACTTCTTCAAGCTTTAAAACGCACCAAAGATTAACCATACTGATCATAAACGATGTAATATGTTCTTATGTATTCATACATAATGCTCAATAGAGATGCAGAATTTACTCACTTATATAATCAAGGAAAAAAGACACAACATAGGCGATATGAGTCACAAACTGCTGCCGCAAAGCTGGACGCATACAATTGTCTAGAATTGTTTTTGTATGTTGTAGCATTACTTTATTCCTTTGCTGGATATGACAACGCCCCTGTGCACAAAGCCCCTGTGCTTATTCTCATAGCCAAGCGCCAACATGGAGAGGAAAGCCTTCTCTTAAGTGTGCCGGTTATTATTACAGCAAAAAAGGGGAATTAATCTGGAATAGTTTTTAGTGTTTAAAATCACATACGATTATGATAGGCAGGTGTCCACAAACATTTGGCCCTATAGTTTGCCTTAGGAATAAAGCCTGACTGGGTGCTGTTTTCTGAAGATGATTATGATGATTATGTTGATGATGATGATGATGATGATGATGAAGAGGAGGAGGAGGATTATTATGATGATGATGATGAGGATGATGATGATAATGATGATGATGATGATGATGATGATGATGATGATGATGTGATTTAGTATGACATGGAGCAGTGTTTATGACAAGTTGATCATTTAAAACTGGATAGAAGTTTATTGGTTCCTTTTATGTCACAACAATTATAGAATGCTGTTGTACCATTATTCATTTATAATTATGTTTACTTTCATGGAACATCTGCCAAACAGGCTATATTTTGCTGTCATATTATAATACTTTATTTACTCGCTTCTCGTTTCTGTCCATTCTTTAAATAAAAAATGTACTTAAAAAATAATAATAAAAAATAAAAACATTTTTAATGGTTTTGATTAAACTGTTGAAGAACTCTTACTGACCATGAACTTGAATGCGAAGAGTCCAATAAACAAGTCTTTGTGTCTATTGTTACTACAAAACCATTTCAGCATAGATATATTAATAACAAATGTATACAGCAGGTCCAATCAGAGCTGAGCGTCCAACAATGCGGTATACACTATTTTTAAACGAAATTAAATATCAGTGCCTCTTTAAAGCAATTCCGTTTCCTGTGCAGTCAACATTCGTTTTCTGTAGCATCCTTTTTTCTCAATTCCCAATGTTCCTGGGCTATTTTTCCAACGCTCTCCCATCGGCTCGTCCTCTTAAGCTATTATTGATCTAACTGTAGACAGTCACTTCCTGTTTTGTGTGCCTTGAAGTTTGTTTCGATCTTTAGAGACACTTTCACATCTTCAACATGCCCACAAATAGTCCGTATTGTGCACCTGGATAAACTTAGACCCGTCAAAATAAAACACAATCAAAACTTAGTTTTTTTTTATATGATAGGACAGAGTGAAATGAAGTTGGGAGAGAGAGAGAGAGCGAGTGGGAAAGGGATCAGGAAATGACCACGGGCCGGATTCGAACCGGAAACGGATTCGATTCCAAGTTGAAGACAGCTTAACTTATCCTGCAAAGTTACGGAGACTTTGTTAAGAGATAAGAAAACCTGGAGACTACAGATGCAGAGACCGCTCCGATCACAAAGCATGCTTTTACACTTACATGTAACCATCACACACACACACACACACACTACAGACAATGTAGAACTGCTAATCAGGATACGCTGCATGTCTTTGGACTGGGGAGAAAATCCAAAGTCCATGAGCACAGGGTGAAGGTCAGAATCAAACCCCGAACCCACAAGGTGAGAGCCCTAAACACCTTCTCCCAACCCAAAAAAAACTACAATGAGGATATAATAATATCAAAAATTTGAGTCAAATGTCCTGTACACACACTGAAAGTAACTAGACCGGGGAAGTTTGTACGTTGTGCTGTTTTTCGATGCTGAATTAAGGATAACCTACCAGTTGCCAAACCACAGATTAAGCTGGTCGAGGTGGTAGAACATCTCTGCCAGCTGGTAGAAAGGAAACAGAGGTCTCATGCCAACCCCTACTGGTTTAGTCTGGAAGCTCTGACAGAAATACCCTGTATGGGAATTGAATTGATCCCTGTGTGCTAATCCCCCAAAAATGATTCTATATCCTTATTTTTCTCTTTAAAAAAAGAACAGATGTTAAAACCGATTGCTCACTGAACGATACTTAAGTTGTTGTCTAGCTGAATGCTTTTGTGTTTCACACCGAGCTTATCAGGTACAGAGTTTAACAGTAGGTAAAATTTTACTGGGAAAAATAAATTCTGTAAGAAACAGAAAAAGAATATGTACATTCATATGTATCCTGTAATTTTTAAATACTGGATATTACCCAGTCCTTATGTAGAGGCTCGTATGATGTGTTACAGATATTTAAGACGTTTCTCTGCCAGGCCAATAGAAGGCAACGAGGCGTTGTCTTTCTGTGTTGCTAACCGACGTAGATAAAGCAGACTATAAAAGCAGTGGGCTATTGCTTAGCGGTTAGCTTACGTGTGCCTCAAAAGTGTTTCTGTAATTGTTTTGTCCTGTTTTTACCTTATTTTCATATCTTTCTGCTTGTACATGTGACTCCTTGTCCCGTTTGTGACAGAATGAAAGGAATTTTAGCTGTGAACAGGATGACAACGTGACTGAAAATCATGTGTACAGTTTAAATCAGCAAGTCATCTTGCACATACTGTAGTAGCAAGTAGTTATAGTGTAATGTGCTCGCCAATCCAAACTGTTTGGTTCGGATAGCGTGCCGCGAACCAGGACGCAAATATGACTCAGGTGCAGGCTTCGAGATCATATTCATTTATTCGGCATCCACAGCTCACCAACAGTCCATACTTTAACTTAAACACCACTAATCGCACGTTGGTACAACTAATGATTCGCGCTGGTCCTATGCCAGCGCTTCCTCTTTATCCTAAACATGATTAACGTAAAATGAAACTCAGGTCTGCATGGTTAAGCCGTGGGTGTGACAGTCAGTGTGTGTGCGTGTGTGTGTGAACAGGCGCATGTGAGTAAAGCACAGACAGAGCACACACGCAGTCTTTTAGCGCCCAACGGCGGCTGTCCGGGCCATGGTTCTCTTCCGTGACAGATCCCCCCCTTTATGCGCACACTCCGGGTGCGCAAACCAAATCAACCAAAGTCTATGGCAGGCCGCTTTAACTCGGGCAGGGCCCCTGGACGCCGGGGCGCTATCGTGGACCGACGGGGGCAGATCGGGCGGGGTGGCCCTGGGCCATGAAAAGCCTGGGGTCTTGTGGCTACCCACGGTGTTGTAGCTGGACGGTCGGACACAGGTCTCCAGCTGGACATTGGGTCAGACACTGGCATGGGTTCTGGCCCACCGCTAGGCTCAGGAACCGGTTCTGTGAAAAGTTCAGACACACGCTCGCCCTCCCACACATGCTCGCCCTCCCACACACGCTCGGCCTCGGTGTCAACCTCGGACGTGCAGTCTGTCGCTTGAGCAGGGTCTGTCGCTTGAGCAGGGTCTGTCGCTTCAGCTGGGTCTGTTGCTTGAGCGCTGTCTGTCACTTAAGTGCTGTCTGTCGCTTGAGCGCTGTCTGTCATTAGAACGCTGTCTGTCATTAGAGCGCTGTCTGTCATTTGGGCGCTGTCTATCACTTGGGCGCTGTCTATCACTTTGGCGCTGCCTATCACTTGGGCACTGTCTATCACTTGGGCGCTGTCTATCACTTGGGCACTGTCTATCACTTGGGCGCTGTCTATCACTTGAGCTTAATTGGCGGGCAGGAGCTCTGACAGATCCTCAACCTCTGCATCATCCCCACGCTGCTCGTCGACGTGCACCCACTCCGCGGGCGTGGCTGGCTGGCAGGTGGTGCTCACCGGCTCGACACTGGAAGACCTCAGGAGAGATATTAATTTGAGGTGTGTCTGTGCGTACCTGTGCGGCACCACTCTGGACCGATACGGCTCTCTTAATCCGGACCAGAAAAGTGCTCCGAGGTCCTCATCAGGTAAGCCAGCGTATGGTGCCAGCTCCAACACTTCCGCGACGTAGCTTTCTATGTCACGTCTCCCCTGATCCAGGCAGGCGAGGCGCTCCATCACGCTTAATGACCCTGCTTCGTCGGCGAGCTGCTTACCGACATGCACGCGCTCCATGGCTGGCTCATCGTGCTGTTGGGGGCGTGGTTCATCTGCCTCGGCAGGCCATCCGCACGACTTTCGCTTTCGCCGGCGATGTGCCTGTGTAGCCGGCGCAGGAGAGACGATTACCTCTGGGCACAAGTCCGATTCGAGAGGAAAATGCATCTGGACATACTCCGCGAGGCTTTGTTGATGTTGCTCGTCGTCTCGCGGAGATAGAGAGGAGGATGGCGTGTCAGAGCTCAGCGGCTCGTAGCGCGGAGCTCTGTCCCAGTTCCGCGCTTCATCACACAGCTCGTACTTCCATGAAAATAGTGCGAGGAGCGGCCTCTCAGTGCGCAGCGGTGCGTAGCGCGGATCTGTTTCCCAATCAGGCACATCGCCAAACAGTCCGCTCGCCAGCCACTCCTCCATCGTGCGCTCTTCCTCCTCGTCCGAGCCGTCTTCCCACATGCCGTAAACCGGCTGCTCAGTCTGCCGGGATGAAGCGCGCACTCGTTGGCATGCGCTCTTCTTCCGGCTGGATCCGACTGCCCGCGCTGGCTTTATTCACTCGTCCACCGCCAATCCACCCAGCCGTACTGCACAAGCCCGCTGAGTCTTTGTTGTTATAGGCGAATCATTCTGTACCGTGCTCGCCAATCCGAACGGTACGGTTCGGATAGCGAGCCGCGAACCAGGACGCAAATATGACTCAGGTGCAGGCTTCGAGAACATATTCATTTATTCGGCATCCACAGCTCACCAACAGTCCATACTTTTACTTAAACACCACTAGCCACAAGTTGGTACAACTAATGATTCGTGCTGGTCCTATGCCAGCGCTTCCTCTTTATCCTAAACATGATTAACGTAAAATGAAACTCAGGTGTGCATGGTTAAG
>JAOUQX010081279.1:0-12201 GCA_028566295.1 Liobagrus marginatus
CTCTCTCTCTCTCTCTCTCTCTCTCTCTCTCTCTCTCTCTCTCTCTCTTTCTCTCTCTCTCTCTCTCTCTCTCTCTCACGCGCTCTCTCCTTTTACCCCCACACACACACATTCTTTATCTTACTGTCCAATTTTTTCTCAGTGTCACAGTGGAAATAATGTGAAACAGCATGGTTCACTACTCTCTTTTACTGTTTTATGCAATTTCACTGTTAAAAGACATAGAAGCTAATTTAAGTTTTTTATGTTTCTCTATGTGATATGTGATCTCTAGTTTGAAACTTAATTAGTAGACTTAATAACGCATGACACAGTTTGCACATGCACACACACATTCTTATAAGGTCAACATTCAATAGAGCATACACACACACTGAGAAAATGTGCATTTTTCTACATGCAGTTTTTCATTCTGCTGATTTATGGTCTGTGTGAAATTCAAACCCCCTAACCCCATGCCCAGCCCCTAAGGTAGCAAAACTAATACTTAAATGAGAGATCTGTTTGTTCTCTAAGTGAAACACTATTTCGTCTGCCTCTCCCTCATTCCACCATAAGAGGAATAAAAACATCTGGAAAACATTCTTTTCCCTTTTTTCCTTTATTTTCCATTGCTCTCTTTTTCTCAAGTACCCATAGACTGCTTTATGGCTCTTTCCTGGTGTTATAAGAAAGAAACTGTCTTCTTAAATGGAGCACTGTATTCTGATTACAACTGGTTTTAAAGTCTAATCAGAATTAAAATGTAAATACCATGTAAACACCTCAATCAGAATGAAAAGGCATAACCAGATTAAAATTTTCATTTTTAATGATTCATTTTTAATCGTTATATTATTCCTGCTGAAACCGTCGGCACATGTAAACACCAGTTCGGAATAGATAAAATCTCACGTAAACAGTCAACCGGAATATTTCAATCGGAATGTTATCAGTAGGATCGACAAAATGTGTACAGGTAAACATGGATACTGATACCTCTTAGATTCAATAGATCAGCCATAAAGTGGTAAAAGGCTTAAACGAGAAAGCAAACAATTTGAATATAAAGAAAGTAGATGTTTAGTTGTATATAGTTCAATGTAAAGTTTGTGTCTCAGCCCCTCTACGTGTTAAGCATAATAGTTATCGTTTGGTATGCCAAATGATATGGCAGGTGGTAGATGAGGAAGGGAGGAATTGGTATCTCTTTCTACCCTAGGTCCTCTTCGCCATTCATGAAACACCCCAAGCATCCATGGAATTCACTCCGTTTAAACTCCTCTTCGGGCAGCACACAGAAGGACTGCTGAATATAGCTGGTAAGGGCTGGGAGAAACAACCCTCCCCTTTTGTTGACTATGTGCAGCAACTACTGGAAAATATTGACTGAATAGCTTCCATCAATCAAGAACACATTGGGGCAACCCAGCATAAGCAAGAAATGGGGTACAACCAGCCAGCAAAGCCACATGAGTCCCATCCAGGTGATTAAGTCCTGTTATTAGTCTTTTACAGGCCTCATACAGTCCTTGACCACCCCCGCCAGCAGGACCTCTTGCATATTTTCCTGATAACAGGGAAACGGACTTAAAATGCTCTGTCATTTTTATTGTACACATAGGAGTACAACATAATTTGAATCTGTAAAAGATCTACTTCTATTGGTATAAATTCAAAATACTGACCCACTGCATATCATATCATACTATCCAAACCCAATACTACCACCCTCATTCAGGGTGTTCAGAATTGAACCCATTTGATTGGATATTATGGAGGAATTACAGCAGGAACCGTAGGTGGTCCCTCCACCACAATCCTGTCCACCTAGCAAACACTATGGGTTGTGTCTCCCTGTTGGTGTTACTGGACCCTAGTGAAGCATTTGACATTATTGATCACACTATTCTCCTCGATAGGCTAGATAACGTGGTTTGAGTGAAGGGAACAGCCCTCTCCTGGCTCATGTCTTATCTGACTGATTGTTATCAGTTTGTAGATGTAAATGGGGACTTCTCCATGCTTACTAAGGCAAAGTTCGGTGTTCCACAAGGTTCTGTTTTAGGCCAGGTGCTCTTCCCTCTATATATGCTACCTCTTGGCGCAATTATTTGTAAATATGGTGTTAGTTTCCACTGTTATGGTGATGACCCTCAGATATATGTTTCAGCAAAACCAGATGAGAGACACAGTTTAAAAATATCAAAGATTGTGTTAAGGACATTAGACAGTGGATGCTTACCAACTTCCTGCTGCTTAACTCAGACAAGACAGATTTTCTTTTATAGCTCATATAGATAATATCTTTAGGATAGCTTACTTTCATCTTAGAAATATTTTTTAAAATAAAAAATATAATGTCACAAAGCTGAAATACGAGTTAATTCGTTTATTACCTCCAGGTTGTATTGCTGATTACTGGACACCCTGCAGTTTGCGTATCATCCAAACTGTTCTACGGACAATGCCATTGCCACGACCCTCCATCTGGCCTTCACCCACCTGGACAATAAAGGCTCGTACTTATGAATGTTCATAGACTTCAGTTCAGTATTCAATACAATCATCCCTCAGCACCTGATTGAAAAGCTGAGCCTGCTGGGCCTGAACAACTCTTTCTG
The DNA here is from genome assembly GCA_028566295.1 of Liobagrus marginatus. Lineage (NCBI taxonomy): Eukaryota > Metazoa > Chordata > Actinopteri > Siluriformes > Amblycipitidae > Liobagrus > Liobagrus marginatus. The sequence goes on from JAOUQX010081279.1 coordinate 2,604, forward strand.
CAACTGGATCCTGCGTTTCCTGACTGGGACATCTCAGTCAGTCTGGATCGGGAACAGCACCCCAAGCACTGTCTCCCTGCAAGGCGTGCTTAGTCCCCTGCTGTTCACACTGCTAACTTTTGACTGTGCAGCAATGCATAGCTTGAACCACATGATCAAGTTCGCTGGAGACATGAATGTAATGATCTCATCAGCAAGAACGACGAGTCAGCATACAAAGAGGAGGTGAAACAGCTAACTTCCTGGTGTGGAGCCACAACCTGTCTCTGAACATAGGCAAAACCAAAGAGATGGTTGTTGACTTCAGAAGAGCACAAAGCAACCACTCCTCCCTGGACATCAGTGAAACCTCTGTGGTGATCATCAAGAGCACCAAGTTTCTCTGTGTTCACCTGGCGGAGAACCTCTCCTGGTCACTCAACACCTGCTCCATCAGCGAAAAAGCCCAACAGTGTCTCTACTTCCTATGCAGGCTGAGGAAAGCACATCTCCTTTCCCCCATCCTGGCCATGCTCTACAGGGGGACCATCAAAAGCATCCCGAGCAGCTGCATCACTGTCTGGTTTGGGAACTGCACCGTATCAGACCACAAGACCCTACAACGGATAGTCAGGGCAGCTGAGAAAATCATCAAGGATTCTCTTCCCTCTATCACGGACATTTACACCTAATGCTGCATCCGGAAATACCCCAGCAATGCGGCTGACCCCACACACTCCTCACACACACTCTTCACCCTCCTGCCTTCTGGAAAAAGGTACCGAAGCATTCGAGCCACTACAATCAGACTGTCTAACAGTTTTTATCCACAAGCCATCAGGCTTCTCAACACCAAGAACTGAATCCGCCAAACTTAACCGCACTCACACTCATTAATATGAATATAAATCTATGTTTACATCACTGAACACAACCAAAAATATACCATTCATGCAGAGTCACTCTAATACTGTTTTGTACTGTTTTTATTATCCTTTATATTCAATGCTGCTACTGTATACCTGCCCCTTAAAATACTTAATACTATTGCTAAAAATGCTGCTATTTTTACCACTCACTGATCATTTTTTAGCCATCGGCGATATGTTCTATGTATCTGTCCTGTGGAGTATTGTATTCAAATGTTTGTTTTGCTCTTTCTGCACTTGTTGCACTTTTTGTTGTATGTAGCTCTGTGTTGTTTTGTTTCTTTGTGATGTTCCTATGTGACTATCTGTTGTTATTTTTTACGTGACTGTGTTCTGCACCTCGGTCCTGGAGAAACATTGTTTCGTTTCGCCATGTATTGCAACAGCGATATATGATGTAATGTAACAATAAAGCTACTTTAACTTGAACTAGCAATGCCTTACTGTCAGAAAGCTCTGGTAGGACCATACGCAAACTCCAGTTAGTCCAAAATTCAGCTGCTAGAGTTCTAACTAGAACCAGAAGGTGTGAACACATCACACACATCTCATCAGCATTTCATTGGCTCCCAGTTAAATATCGCCTTGATTATAAAATAGTACTGTTGACGGATAAAGCGCTAAATGGTCTCATGCCTCACTTAGAGCCAGAGGTGCTGGTTATTTGCTTGTACCTCAAGTTTAAAGGCTACAGTAGGGCCTTTGCCCAAAGTGGCGCTTCTGGACCATGTTCGCATATGGCTTCCTTTTTGCGTAATAGAGCTTTAGTCGGCAGCGGCAGATGGCATGGCAAATTGTGTTTACCAATAGTTGTTTCTGGAAGTATTCTTGGACCCATATAGTCATTGTCATTGACACAATCATGCCAATGAGTGATGCAGTGTCATCTGAGGGCCCGAATACCACAGGCATCCAACAAAGGTCTTTGGCTTTGTCCCTTATGCACAGAGCTGATTTGCAAAGCCTTTGCAATTTGACGTTGAGGAACACTGTTTTTAAAGTATTGCAAAATCTTCTTATGCCTTCTTTCACAGAGTGGAGAACCTCTGTCCAAGTTTAATTCGGGGAGACTCTGCCTCTCTAAGACATCCCTTTTTTCAGCCATTTATTGCTTCTGTCCCAACAATTTTGAGACCTGTATCAAGCATCAAAGTTGAAATCAGCACATTTAGTGGATAAAAGTGTAACAAAAATGTATCTATGTTCTATTGGAAATAAAATACTGGCTCATGTGATTTGAAAGTCTTTGACTTTTCATCTTGTTCAAATTTGTAAAATCTCCTAAGTTTTCCAGAATTCAGGTTGTACATTGTGTCAGATCAAGGGCCACAATTCATTTCCTGTCTTTTGTGAATTCTGCGGAAAGCAGGATTTTAATGTCCATCTTAGCCCTGGCTAGCACCCACAGGCCAATGATCAAGTTGAGTAGCTAAATTAGGCTAAGCTAAGCTTCCTGCTTAGTACCACATCTCTCCCTCCTTCCATGTGTCCTTACTGAAGCCATGCCACCCTAACAATGAAAGAGGAATAAGTGACTTGCGTTCTTGTGGCTATGTTTATGTCTTACCCTTTGGATTGTTCCCCTTTGGATCCAAATCTGGTGTTAATAATGCATCATTATATAACACCCAAGCTTCAGTTAAACAACATGCAGCGCAGCATAATCAGAAACTCTTTGCATACACACTTACACCAGCAACACCACGTTAAACTTTTTTTAAAGGCACTTTAAAGGTCAAACTTTAAAGGCACTCTGTGCCTCAGCGTAAATAAGTACAAACACTTCTGGTGTAGTCATCATCTGCTAGGGCCATGATTCTAAACATCTGACCTTTGACCCAAATTTGCATGACTCTTGAGTCCTTAAGCTGTAACTGCTACAAATCACATTCACTCCTATGGGCAATTTAGAGTAACCAACTTACCAATGCCCAATCGCATGTCTTCAGAGGCAGGAGGAAACCAGAGTACCCGGGAAAAACCCATGCAAGCATGGGGAGAACATGCACAATACACACAGAAAGACCTTGTATGGGAATTGAACCCATGGCCTTCTTGCTGTGAGGCAGGCATGCTAACCAATCTGTCACACCATCCTTCATTTTATTTTTTTTATTAATATTGTAGTAATACGTATTAAAAAGATAGTCCTAATTCATGAAAGTACTGTTCATACAACTCATATAGTAGATATAACACTAAATAATATCTGCAGCACCATTTACACTAAAAGGTTTATAGCAAAGGATACAATGATGTGAAAAATCCAACACTGATTTTAGTTATGGGAGAATAGTAACAGAATACTGCGCAATATGTAACACTAACTGCTTATAAATATGGAATCCGATAAACTCTCTCTTATTCGGGAACTGTATTCAAACATATAATAAGTTGTGAACATTAACTATTAAACAGTCATGCACTTACTTTTGCCAGATGCTCTTATCCAGAGCAACTTACAACCAAGCAGTTGAGGATTAAGGGCCTTGCTAAGTGGTAGCTTGGCAGTACTGGGAATTGAACGCTGGTCTTTGGATCAGCAGTCCAACATGTTCAAACTCAAATAAATTCCACTCTCAAATAACCTTGTCCCTTTTTTTAAAGATTGAGGCTAAATTATACTTATATTAAGCACCTTTAAATTTCAGTGTAAATTTTAAATTTGGCTCTAAATGACAAATCCGAGCATTGTATTTAAATGTCAAATATAAATGCTAAAAATAAAATAATAAAAAGTAGAGTACATAGCCACCAAGATATTGTTTTAAAACAAATAATTATAAATAAATACATTTCTGCATGCATATTCTACAAAAAATTTACAAAACTACATACACATGTCAATATAAAGGTAGATGCCTATTCAACTAGTCAGAATAGTGCAAAGGAATTGTAATTTCACAGTTAATGTCCACCATATTGTCACCATGTTTTCCCATTGAAGCACACATTGAAACAGCAAAGCCAATTAGCGCATGAGTACAACAATTGAATTTATATTTATCTTACAATTATTAAAAATGTATATTTAAATAAATGTTTAAACGTGCACTAACTTTTTCAAAAGCCTTAAATGAACACTGCTCATTAATGGTAGCTAAGTGGTAGCAAGTGACTAGCTGCAGCAGATGCTATGATCTTTAGCATTCATTTGTTTCTTTATTATTTGTCATTTTACATGCCATGACCATATAAATCAATCTGGGTAGTCGGAAAACATAAATTGTTCGGTACATTTTAAATAGGCCTACAGTAACTGCCCAAAAATGTCTTCTTGCATTTCAAGTTGTCAATTCTTTTCCAAAATTTGCTCTGTGTTCTGCCAGTGACAACTTATTACAGAGGGCAGGGGCACTTGGTATATAAACATATTGATGAAAAATATATTTTTAATGTAAAAGGTTTTACTTACTGTGCATGTTTATATGGTTTTTAATATTTATACTATTATATTTAACATGTATATGTAACATCTACACTGAAATTGATAGTTGCCTTAAGTCACTAAGCAAATGGATTAGAATAGACTCAAATGTCCAAAGACAAAAATTAGTTCAAATTGAATACTGGTTGAAAACATAATGATCAATGACAAACAGTTCAAATTTCCCGCAAAAACTTGTTAGAATATGTTGAAGAGCCATTGTAGGCACTGTACGGCTAATAATGAGATCATTGTTCGAGTTAAGACTTTCCGTCTTACCCTTTCTGAGTTAAGAGTTATGAACAGACTCTTGAAAAATCACACATGGAAAGAGCTCCGCCCTTTCCCTTTTTTCATTCTTTCCACTTATTCGTCTGTCTCTCTATTCCCCGGGAGAGTGAGAAAAAGGAAACATTTTTGTTTAGTGTACAAAGATTAGGGTATAGGATATTTCTAAAAGCTGTGTGTATAAGATTCGTAATCCGAAGCTGTAGAAAGTGAAAACAGTTGTGATTTAAGTGATGATATCATTTACAGTAAACGTAATGGGTTCTTGGTGTGTAGAAAGATATTTCGCAACAAAAAGCATTGCCACGCAACTAACTCAGACAATTCTAATATCTGTTATTTTGTAATATATATCGTACATGAAGCCACTGCAAGTGAAGGGTTCTACGGGCAAACTGGATTTACACAATTTACCAAAATTTCTCCAAAGGTCTGTGTTCGTTTTTAATTAGAGTTTGTTTAGAACTATTAAAGAAAACGTTGTATTAACTGTTAAATAAGTAACTGGTGCCTTCGGTCTTTTTAAAATATTTGAGCAAGAGAAGGCACGCGGCCACTCCACCCAACATTATGGGCGAGCGCTTGTCCTAAACTCCGCCCTTTATCTCCGTCTTCAAGGTTAAAGTTGCACTTTACAGATTATTTAACGCACTAGAAACTAATGCGTAATGCAAAATACTTGATTTGACGACGAAGAAGAAGAATAAGATAAAACTAAGAAGAAATGACAGATACATCTATTCCTTTTGTTTATGAGTGCGCGAATTCTTTCCTATTACGTCGTGGAAGAGGAAAATGTGGACGCTTCCAAAAACCCCAAAGAGTACATGGAAAAAAATTGTGGCCAGTAAAAATATGTCGGCTCTATCCTATTCTAGCATAACCCCATCCCTCAAGCTATGTGAATAGGCATGCTGATCTTTTGTTAAATTTACTATGCTCTTTGATAAAATATAAAATCTATAGCAATAGATGGCGCAGTGTATCACCACGTATCTCTCTCTCTCTCTCTCTCTCTCTCTCTCTCTGTCTGCAGAGATGAGGAAAAAGGTTTCCACCTTACATGAGTGTCAGCGATTTTATTTAACAAAACATCGAGTTACTTTCAAAATAATCGCGTGAAAAAATGCCAGCAAGCAATACTTAAAAATCTACTTATTCAATTCCACGCAGTATCTTACTGGCGACAGATTACCAATTATTAAAGCCTAATTTGAAGTCCATAGTCACATACCTGGTCCAGCGCTCGACGACGTGGTTGCTGCGGCAAACAGCACGAGCATCGCCAGAGCAAGCCTCGCGCCCCTGAGTCTTCGTTTTGCTTTCCACTTAATTTGGCTATCCATGGCCGTCCACACACAGCTCGCATGCGACGGAGACGAACTGTGACTGGACTTGCTTTAGGTTTTTAAAGCCGAGCACGGCCCGGGACAAAGAGAAAGAATTCGAAGGTCCAAGAGAAGAAGAGAGAGAAGGTGAGAAGATGGCCGGACCAAGAATTTCATAGAGCCATTCAGTTAAAAGGAAATTTCTGATGTCCTCGCGCGTGACGATCTTTGAGACTGGGCCGCGCTTTCTTTTACTCTCTGTTTCCCTCTCGTCCAGCCGTACTTTTCTTCCGACCTGAAATGATGCGCTGCTCCAGCGCGCCTAACTCGAAAGGCTCTGAGCCAAAAGCACAGAGGGTGCATTCCCACAAACTGACGGACAAATGGGATCAACCCCCGTAGAAATAAAGGGCGTCTTATTGGTTAACAGGGGTTGTTACTGTGGGGGCACATTTTCACATTCTGTCAGACGAATCGTAACCACACACGATAAAATAAAAAGCATCGCATTGGTTCACAAAGGATGCTGGGGGTTTAAGCAAGTTTTTCCCTATTTAACTTTCATTCATTCTGAAAACCTTCTACACTCGCTTTATAAGTAATTTTTTAATCAAATTAGTGTGTAACGTTAATTAATGCTGTTGCCAAAGTCCTAACACTTTCACAATTCCTAGTACACAAATGGCTCCGATAAGTATATTTAACAACAGACAGGATTGTAAAGTTAAAGTTTTACTACCGTTTGAGGAACTCTCAGGCCAATGTCAAACTATGTACAGAGCACCTGGCAGATGTTTTCCAATATCTCCTCAAGACCTCAGTCTGGATCGACATCAGCAGTTTCAACACCAATACATAAATGACTGTGCAGCACTACACTGCTCGAATCACATTCAGAAATTTGTTGATGACAACTTTGATGGGGCTCATCAGCAAGAACTACATATCACATGCAGAGTGCAGGTGCAGCAGTATACAAACTGCTGAATTTTTATATATTAATTATTAACAATAATATAATATTGTTGAATCATCAACCTGTCCCTGAAAATGTACAGAGCAAAAAAAGGTGGCTGCTGACTTAGGAGAGCATGCCAATTTTAATGCTTTTGTGGAGGTCATAAAAAGCACCAAATTTCTTGTAGTTTACAAATCATAGAAGACACGGTCTTTTAAGACCAGCTCTAAAACCAAGAAAGATCAGAAGTGTCTTCTTTCTACAAATGTTGAGAAAATTACCGTATGTTTGTCCCACTCACATCACTTTAGAAGATTTAGCGCCGATATAATGTTTCTATATTTCCCCCATCACAGATATTCACCCCACACGCAAAGTCACCAGCATTGTGAATGTCCCCACACAGCCCAACTTACACAAACACTTCACTTTCTTGTTGACTGGCAAAAGATATCGTAGCGTTTAAGTCACCATGACTAGATGGTGTAACACTTGCTTCCCCTAAGTCATTAGACTCATCAATGTCCAGTAACTGGACTAACATGCTATTTGCCACATACATACATGCATGCACACATGCTCACTGTCATGAACCCCACAACTGACCACCAGAGAGCTCACTCACCCGAATATTAGGAACTCCATTACCCACATACCTTAGTGGCATTATCACACACCTGTTCCTCATTTCACCTGCTCACTATTTAAACATTCTGTCCTTGACAATCTTCACGAAGTATTGACTGACCACATACCAAGCCTTTTCTTGATTCTGGATTACGCTACCTGACTTTGTTCATTGCCTCTTTTTTGTATTACTTGCCTGATCTCCACTTGCCCTGGCCTCTGCCTGTTGTACGACTCTCTGCCTAAACACACCTCAAGGCTGCAAACTTGGCCTCTGTCAATTGTCTTTATTGCTTCTCAGAATAAACTCTGTGCTGCACATGGATCCCAATCGGTCTGATGCTTCATTACGGAATACTTCACCACAAACAGATCCAGCAGCCATTGCACACTTTTTCATCAAACTTTCGGCTCAAACCGAACGGATCGCTGCACAACACCAGCAGCTCACCAGGCTCACCGCAATGACTGAGGAGCTCATTCGAGTCACGCAGGAGCTCCACAGAATGCCCACAGGAGCCGAAGCACCACCAGCAACGGCGATTCCTAACCCAACTCCACCGCTGGTCGCCCAGGTAACGCGACTCACCTTCCCTGAGAAATTGGAGGTGAGCATGCCAAGTGCCCGGGGTTTATCATGCAATGCGATCGCTACCTCACACAACAAGCAGCGCTCTATCCCACAGACGAGAGTAGAGTCTCCCTGCTGTGTTCTCTGCTCATGGGGAAAGCCCTGTACTAGGTGACAGCGGTCTGGTCGAGCAGGGAATTATCATGCATCACGTTCACAAACTTTATGGGACAATTATGGGAGGTATATGAACACACTTCCTCCAGGAAAAACCCTGGCGAAAGGCTCCTCTGCACCCTGCCATACAAACAAACTGGGTCAAGGACATGCTTAAGACTCTGTTCCAGAGGGGGTTAACGGACAATATACAGTCCGAGCTGCCTGCCCCGAGGAAGGAAAAACACCAAGCAAATTCATGGCGCTAACCATCCGTCTCAACAAGCTAATGTGAGTGCGCTGAAGAGCACCTTGGCTCTAGCTCGCATCCAACCAACCTGGCCCGGATGAAACAGAGCCAATGCAAATGTGCCGCAACCACCTCTCCACGGAGGAGAGAGACCGCTAACTGAGAGATAAGATCTGCATCTATTGCAGGGATCTTGAGCACCTCCTAACACTGCAGGCGCTGACCCCCGCAATGGCGCATCGAACCGGTGAGTGTCACCAACCTCAGATTTCCCACAATGTACTTTTTGGAAATTCAGGCATTAAACACTATTGCTCTCCTAGCCTTTTGCACCGTGGGGAATTTCATAGATAAAATGTTTGCACGAAGCTATGCTATTCCGCCAAAACTCTGTAACTCTCCACTGACAGTGGCGGCGTTAGATGGACATCCGCGCGGCGCTGGGACAATCACCAAGACCACCACCATACACCTGCAGGTGTGCATCATCCTGGGGTTTCCCTGGTTACAGCTCCATAATCCACGCGCTCAGTGCCATGACCAGTGCCTCACCGACTGCATGCCTTGGACTCTACCCCTCCAGGCTACCCACTAGCACATTGAATCACGATTCAATGTGCTGGTGGGCGGAATGTTTATTACACTAACTATAATATTCCATATTTGCCTTCTCAGTCTTTGGTTATTTGTTTGTACTTTTTTTTTTTCATATGAATGAAGCGGTAAAAATGGTATTTACTACGTAAATGAGGGCATAATGAAGAGCTTTGTATCAGCATCAGCATGTATCGACACACGAACACAAATAGCTGTATGATGACAGCAAGGCAAGAAACCAGACAGGGGTGGTAAAGCCTGGATATTTGTATACAAGTTTCTTTCCAAATAAAATTTTTTTGGTTCATATGTTAGCTTTTTTTTGTCAACACAATGGGTCTGTTATTGTAATAATATAATAATAATAATAATAATTGAAGATCTGAATGATTACTGACATTTTCAGATCCCATTTGTCACATACACGTACATGCAGTGAAATGTTTTATTTTCCGCATATCCCAGCATATCTGTCAGAATACACTGGG
>JAOUQX010081319.1:0-12189 GCA_028566295.1 Liobagrus marginatus
AGGAATATTTATTATATGGATATTCATTTAATTTATGTCATATTGATAATTATCTTTTTGATATGTATTTTATATAGATGAAGAAAAAAACAGAAATGCTCTGCAAGTGTCAGCTATTTTACAGAAATGTCAACAAAGCCTTGGCATAAAAATGCTGAATAGTTAATGCTAAGCAAAAGGCTGGAGTTGATGCTTTTAGGTTTTCCTGAAAACTTTATTCTCATTTGTTTGGCATCCAACAAATTCACACTTACTTTTTAGACTTTTGATCAATTTTGCACGAGACAAGGCTATACCCAGGGCTGAATCAGTGTCTGATATACAGGATTTTAATATTTGCCTCCATCTTATCTTGTCTGTCTATCCCCATGCAGTATTGCATTGCTACTACTAAATCACCAGATATTAATTAGTTCCCCTTCCTGCGCGCTCTCAGTCCCTAGCTATTATGCCTCATTGCATTCCGCTGCCCCTCTCTCCTCCTCCAGCTTTCTCATTAATCTATCACTTTACATGCATCCGCATACAGCTCTACGAAAGCTCCAATCTTGCATCTGCAAGTCAAAGGCTTTTTTTTATTATTAGGGAGTTGCATTACTTAATAGGATTTGATCTTCTAAAGTCTTATAAAGATAGAAAGGGTTGAGATGTGTTATCACCATGTCAGCTGGTGCAACCACTTGTGCTGAGCAGATTTGTTCTAGGATCATAAATAGCTTCAGCTACAAAGCTCTTGTCACTCTAGCTGTCTGACGAATGACTGTGCACTACTTAAACACCGTCAGCTTTTTCACACAGTCTGTGAATTGCTCGTACTGCCAAGTGTAAAAACAGAATGGGTGTAAATCGTTGGGGTAACTGAGGCAAAGCTTGTAAGCATTGGATGAGCTGTTACACTGTGAGAACAAGAATACAAGCCGTATCACTTTGTGGTCCTTATTTTCTATCCCCTTAAATTTAAGAAGGCAAGTGCGGGTGTCTAAAACCAGTTGGCTAGATGCTTTAAAATTTGTTTCTAATCGAGATAGATCTGTAAACCCCAGTAAACTACACCCATGTAACCTGAATAGGTAGCTCTGACAATGAACTCCACTACATCTATAACCCAGCTATATACTAGTATATGCAGTCTTTCCATATTTATTTATATGCATCAGATTAAAGGCCTGAGAAAAGGTTAAATTAGAGTCCGAAAGATAGACATTTATGCAGAGGAACTTGCTCATATTCACAGTTGGTTGGAACATGGCATTGAGGATGAAGGCAGATGCAAGTTTGGCAGTGACGCGCCAGGGGGCGCTCTATGTGGAATGTGCTGCTTTAAAGCCAAACTGGTAGATATCTTGGAGGTGGTCATGTGAGAGATAGAATGATAATCAGTCTTCTGATGTGAGGGTTGAAAAATGACAATGCCCGAGAAGGAGAGTCTTGTGTGAGAGTAGAATTAGTTGGGGTAGAGGTCCTTAATCTTCTCATCATAAAAGAAGGAAAAGTCTTTTGCAGACAGAGAGGATGGAGCAGGTGGCGCCAGAGGGTTGCAAAGTGATGAGATGATGTTGTAGAGCTTGTAATGACGTTTAGCCGAAGTGTCAAGATTTTTCTTGTAGAGGCAGTCTTTGCAAAAGTCACATCCAATGAGAGCACAGTAAGTGGCAAGATCTGCGCTGAGATGTGTTTTCCTCCACATTCTTTCTGCTGAACTCAGTTCTATCCTACTGCTGTGCAACACGTCCAAGCCAAGGAGCAGGGCAAGACGTCTTCTTGGGTCGGGTAGACAGAGGGAGGATAGAAAGGGGTCAGTGGCTGAGTGTAAGGATAGGGAGGAAAAAGAATCCGGGTTAAGAAGAGCTGAGTGGGTGCAAGAAGCTACAGAGGAATGGGGGGACAGATTGGAGGTTTTGCTGGGTTAAGGAGAGGTGATGGCAGCTGATTTTGGAAGTTATAGGAAGAAAAAAGACAGAACAATACCAGATGATGATCGGAGGTCTGAAGTGGGGTGGTGGACATGTGGTGTGAAGATGAGATCCAGGGCATTTCCTCCTTTGTGCTTGGGAAGAAAACCGTTGAAGGTCAGTGAGAAGGAATCCATGAGCAAAAGAAAGCAGTATAAAGTTTGTCAGGCGGAAAGTTGAATTCACCAAGGATGGTCAGAGGAGTGTCACTGATAGGGACGAATAGCATGTACATCTTCTCCAGAAAATGTCCTAGGGGAGCAGGAGAGCGGTAGATGATGACAATGAAAGGTTGATTGGAGAGATGACTGAAACCGCATGAAATCCGAAGGAAGAGATGTTTAAATGAGAGACACAGAGATGTGTGTTTCACACATCTTCATCTCCAAAACAACAAAATAAATATGCCACCTCCCCAGCCTGTTTCTTGTTGTGTATGAATGAATGAATACACAGAGGCTAAAGCAGAAGGTGTGGCAGTATCCTGTGGAGATATCCAGGTCTTGGTGAGTGCTACAAAATCCAAGGAGCAGTAGGTAGATAGAGCTGATAGGAAATCAGCTTTCTTCACAGCAGAATCGCAATTCCAGAGCCCAACTGCCACTACTGTTTGAGACCGAGAACACAGAGGACGGTAGATGAGATTGCTAAAAGAAAGCAACTTCATTTGTAAGAACATTTCGGAACTACTTCCCGGCCTGAGGAAAACCTTAAAAATTGTAGTCAGTCCACAAGTCTAAAATCTGAAGCCAAACCGAACACGTGCCCCTGGAACAGCGGGTTCACAATGAACCCTTACACTGTTTGTGGTGGTGGTGGCTCAATGGTATAAGGCTCTGGGTCAGTGATCAAAGGGTCGGGGGTTCAAGCCTCACACCACACAAGCTACTTTTTGATTGGGCCCTTGAGCAAGGCCCTTAACCTCACCTGCTCCAGGGGCGCCATTCGTTCTGGCCAACCCTGCGCTCTGACCCCAGCATTCAAATTTGTATGCTGGGATATGCAGAATCAAAGAGTTTCACTGTATGATGTGCATGTGACCACTGAACTTTACTGTACTTTGTTTACAACGAGACGGAAACTAGAGATGCTATAATTACTGAAGGATGTTAAATTGAAAAATAATTTTTAAGGAATAAGGGGACAATAGTATAATTCGAGCTACCCAGAACTGACAACTCCGGTACACAAATAATGAGATGTGTAATGTGAGTGAGTTAGAAACATTGCTATGCTAAATGAAGACAGTGTAAAGTCAAGGCAGATGTAAGTATGCATCTGTTAATAACGTTTTATCAACGTTCACAGCGTGTACATTTTTTACACAGAATTTTTCGCAGAATCTATCACGAATCAATAGAAGAAGAAGACACGTTTTTACAACACAGTTGTGAAACATATATTGTTATGTGTTGAACACATGAATTAAACCTGTTTAATTGATTTCTATGGAGATCTAAAGTCTAAAGGATTAAACGGAGTGTATCTGTTTCACTCTAGCTACCAAGAACTCCTTCTCCCTATGTGCGAGAGTAAAAATGGGGCACTTCCCCCCGTCAGCAGTAAAGCTATTGTCCTGGCCATCGTTCAGAGATGTGGAGATCTGTCTCCGCTTCCCCAACAGGCATGGGAGTCTTTTGTGACAGCGTGACACACTCATGCAGTGTCCCCACTGATAGCTGAGACATGGTGAACTAAGTGTATTGCAGTGCAGTCTCTCCCTTAACTTTCTCTCCGCCTCACTCCTTTTTTATTCCTTAACATCTGTATCCTGTGGCTTTGGTAGAGATATCCCAGCTCTGTAGCATTGGCTGGAAGACCCTAGATGAAAGTTATTACGTGGAATGAGGACGGTGGATGAAGTTCAACACACCGGAGGAAGCAAATGCAGTAACCGTCTTTATTGTGATATTCCACACGGTGAGAGTGCTTGGTCAGGCACACGCTGAATATACACTAGCTAGCAAAATCAAAACAGTAACCCTATGCTAGATAAAACCACCGGGTTCTAAGGATACCCTGCACGTTATACGCTAAACTAGTGAAGGCTAATGGGTCACGTGCATAAACTTAAGCGTGAGACCCTATGCTCACTGAGACGAGCAGGTTTTGTAATATAATCACACTACACACAGGAACAAAGTCACAATAACCAACAACAAGAGGGAAACACAAGAGGGAATATATACGCTAGTTAACGAGGGGTAATTGACATGGACGAGAGACAGGTGAGAATGATTAAACACACACACACACACACAGTTCTGCAGTCGGGGGGTTGGCGCCTCCTGGCGGCCGACTGGATCATGTCCGTGCGTGTGACAGAGCCCCCCATTCCCCCCCATAGGAGCAGATTCCAGACACTCCGGAGAGATCGCTGCTCTCCGGTGGTCATCGGGGGGCAGTTGGTGGAGTCGGTTTCCGTCGGACGGGGGCTCGGCTGGCCGGTTACTCCCGCCAACTGTTGGGATTGGAGCAGGCGAGGCGGGCATGGTACGTGTCGGAGAAAGGATAGAGTAGGAGCTGGGGAATGAGGAAAACGTGAGATGGGAAAAGGAGGGAGAGAGGTGCACAGGCGCACCGGAAGGGAGAGGCACTTAGTAGTCGCTCGGATGCGAGTGGGGAGCTCGCCCGGAGGCGAGAATCGAGGTCGGCGGAGCGGTGCACAGGAGCAGTTGGTGAAAGTTATGTGAGGGAGAGAGGAGAGGGTGCGTAGAGCGACATCGGCGTAATGTGCTGCCAATTGCACTGCTGAAAGACGGAAAGAGTGCAATTAGAGAATCCCCAGGTCGAGCACGGAGAGGTGCGCGGCGCCGAACGCCGGTTTGAGTGTCTCCGCGAGGATGGAATCCGCTCGCCGGACAGAGCGAAGACCAAAACAATGCCCGTGTGACAAAAGCAACGCACACATGTCAAAATCCTGTTTTTAGCCGTTTGTTGTTGGTATGAATGAAAAATCGATTCAATAGTTCTAAATAAATGTGCATTTAAATAATGTTCAATTTAAAGACCTAGTCATTTACTTTTTCACAAATAAAATAAAATTTAGGATGTAACACAATTCACACTACAAAAAAAATTTGGTTTGTGCTGCATGATTCACTCCTGGTCAGGCAAACTATGAGCTATGTGTGAAAAATAAAACAAGTTACTGAATCCAATTAAAACCAGGAGAATTCTATAGAATGAAGGCATGACATGTCTAATTACATAAGGCAACGTGTATTTCTAGTCGCTCACCTCTCTTTATATAAACATTGATAGAAAAACTAATATTTTGGCAGAATTTCTGTGGAAATTTCATCCATCCATCTATCCCTTGTTAGATATCCCTCGTGAACACGTCTTCTCCCATATTATTCACCCACCGAGGAATTCTGCAAGTGCTTCAGAACATTGGCACTGTGACCAAACTAAGCCCTGCTTAGCTGTAATTAAAGAAAAAATTAAAAAGCCAATAATACAAAATTTTCATTTAAAGTGTTAAATTCCCTAATTTATAATTTAAACCATTATTTAATTAGTGAAATAAACAAAGAAAAAATTTCACAATTAACCTCCTACAACCTGGCGTCCACATACAGTATGTGGACAGAAAATGCAGGTAAAACCAAAGCTCGGGTCTTAGGGGGTTAAGTACATTTAATAGGTCACAAAATGACCATCTGAAAAATGTTATCATACAGACCATTCATCACAAACCTAGCCTCCCCAGCACACACATCTCATGGTCTGAAATTTATATACATGCTATGTTTTATATATACTTTGGCCATTTTTGCCTTTTTTAAAGAAAGTTAGTACTGAAGGAAATAAAGTGGGAGAAAGAAGTGGGACTTAATCGGGAAATGTCCATGAGCCGGAATCGAACTCGTTATGCCCGGAGCGCAACAGCACGTATGGCTACGCGCTATCCACAAGACATTATAACTACTACAAAAAAAACAACAACATCATAAACCTATTAAGTGATGCTAATATTACATTCTCATAATTGCACGTCCAAATTGATTCAAGCTTTTTATCAATTCAAGCCTAATTCTCATTCATCACATGCGCAAACATGACTTTTATCATATAGATAGCTTCATAGTAACTGTTGTATAACATCAAACATGTTAATAACACACGGGTTATTGATCACCCTGCAGTGCCTTTGTAGTTTTCTAGTCTTCCACTGAACAAATTTTACAGGACATTAACTGGCATCTACTTTGTCGCTGTTTTGGTTTATTGAAATGGTTTAATATGTTGTTCACCTATTCATGCTAAGCTTTGAGCATTGGCTTTCATGCGACTTTGAACTGGTAATACATGTGTTTGTCACATGACCATGATTAATCTTAGTGTACTGTGAGCTAGACTCAGCGGAGCCAAAAATAATGAGCCCAGGAAAGGTCATTCACAGGAAAAGTACAGAGGAGGGCAAAAAACGCAGCAGCTTTAATTACCAATAGTACCGACAAACACAGAAAACAGGTATATAGTGTATAGTGGAGTGTATAGTAGAAGGTATGGCTCTAAAATAGATGAAAAGTGAAACTGGTGGTAGTACCAGACACGAAGGTTAAAATGGAATCCATAGCTTGACAATAAAACCATTAGGCTTGAGAAATAGTAATGTTACTGTATGAGTAATATTACAAAGACTTGTTGATAGCAAAATAAGGTGGGACAAACTATAACAGAAATACTTGAAGACAGATAGCGATACATTTGATTTCTCTTTTTGTTTCCTTTGATTTGATTGTCTTTTTATTAGACAAGAATCACTTGCTCTACTATTTCTACTTTTATTTTTCCCTCCAAATGTAACATTTGTGGGGGAAAATCCACTGCAGTTACTCCTGATAGACTTTTACTGATGTATCAAAATTGTAGAAGCTAAAAAAAATCATCAGGTCTGATGGTCCATCTGAAAATAGATTGGGCTAGAAGGAAATCAGCTCCAGACTCACTTTATGACTTTATGTGTTGTGAAGCCTCCGTAGGCACAGGGCGCGGTCGACATAAAAGCAGTGGACAACATCACGAGCTTCTTATTTAAGGCTTTAATCGTGACAACGTAAAGTGGTACACACACAGTGCGAGGTACGAGGAGATACTCAATGACGACAACTGAACAACGGAGAAAGGCATTGCCGGCTTATATCTCTATATCCGTGTCATGATTAGCACAACAAGGTGCAGCTGTGAATGATTACGTGCTGTTTGTGGGCGTGCGAACAGTAATAGTTCAAATGTGCACACAAACAGACAATCTTTACCGCCATCTGGGGGCCGTCCGGGCCATAGTCCATGTCTGTTACACGCTTCTTCATGCCATTTGGTGTATTTGCATATTTCCTATCATTATTAATAATTATGTTATAATGTATGTATCATGGCTGACCCTGGGCTCAGTCCCCAACTACCTAAGATGGAATAGGTGAAGAAAGTATTTTACTGTGCAGTAATGTATACGTGACAAACAAAGACTTACTTCCTAGTAGACAAGTATTGTACTGTTAGTATATTCTTATCCTTATTGGCTTTATAGTTCTATACACATTCATGGTGCTGTTTTTATATTTAAAAGTTCAGTTTATTGGTCACATGCACGTCATAGAGTGAAATTCTTTGATTTCACATATTCCAGCATACAAATTTGAATGCTGGGGCCAGAGCGCAAGGTCAGCCAGAACAAATGGCGCCCCTGGAGCAGGTGAGGTTAAGGGCCTAGCTCAAGGACCCAATGACAGTGGCTTGCCTGGTGCAAGGCTTGAACCGCTGACCCTCTGATCACTGACCCAGAGCCTTATACCATTGCGCCACCACCACCCTTATACTGTTGAGCCACCACCACCCTTATACCGTTGAGCCACCACCACCCTTATACCGTTGAGCCACCACCACCCTTATACCGTTGAGCCACCACCACCCTTATACCGTTGAGCCACCACCACCCTTATATCTGGGTGCCTTATATTTTTGATAATGTAAATTATAAGATGAATAACGTGGTCCATAATAATCTGCTTTACAGCTCGAGCAAATCATCTGATAAACATGAAACCATATTAGGGCATATAATAAACTAAAAGTATAGAAAGATAGTAAAACAATAGGTATCCCTATTATATTAGGTATCATGATTAACCTGAATAATCATGTTAATGGTAGGTTTTATACAGCCAGATTCACCAGTCTGCAGTTTTAAACTCTACATTCCCTGAAGCTCTACCATAAATCAGACACCCATGATCCAGCTAATCAGATAAATTGATTAGCTGAATCAGATATCCTTAATTAGGTATTGGTCTGAAGTTTTCAGGAAAGTAGATCTACAGGGACACACTCTGGCATCTAGCAAGGGCTATATTGGTTTCTTGTGGTTTCAGAAAAGTTAACATTCCCCACCATGCATCAGATATCTTACACAAGCATAAGTAGTACCCATAAGACATAGCATAGTGCCGAGAAGAAGTTTAAAAAGGTATTCAGGACTTTGGGGCTTAAAAAAAGTTCCACAAGTACAACTTTTGTGATGTTCCTTTTCTTGGCTAGCTGATATGCTAAGAAGGTAATGGCTTTAAGACTAGTATTTTTGGATTCTCATCCATCTCTCTCCTTTGCTGTCCTCTCTTCCAGCATGCTTTCTAATTCATAGCAGCCTGCCACTCCACACCTTGGTGCCTGCCAAGGGCTGAATTATTTTATTTGGATGTCTCTGAGACTGACCGGGATCATTTGAATTCATCCAAGCTGATATCCCATTTGTCTTTTTTAGGTGCGATCAATGTCTGTTTTTTATTCCCTTATGAAAGGTTCTGAGATCCACAACATAATTATTGATTAGGCCAGAGGGCATACATTTGGACAGAATAAGCAGCAGGAGACCTTTTAAAGTATCACTTTTACTTCTAATGGCCACTGGGTAAAAGATTCACCTGTCTATGTGATATCTATACAAAGTGGTTTGTGGCTCATTTTAAATGACATGTAACATTCATATATTACATGATTTCATTTCTTATACAGTGCTTATACTAATTTAACCAGGTTTCTAATGAATTAATGTCGATAATATCAGTAATCAATTAATTGAATTCACGTAGCATTAACAAAAACCAGTGCAAGTTTAAAATCTCATGAGGATGTCGGTGCTGATGGGAAACACACTAAAGAAACACCCCCCTTAATACCATGATATGTTCATAGACTCCAAAAATTACTCAAATCGAATTAAGCTGATCGAGCTGACCTTCCATTTAAGCAACTCTATACATCACTTATCCAAGTTGTCATTTAATAGTTTAACATTCTTCTATTTTTCTAAACAATTTATGCATTTTAATTGATTCTAATGTAAAAAATAAATAAATAAAAGAAGAAGACTAACCAGACTTTGCAGCTTACATACTATATATAGCTGAAAGTTGGTTTATGTGCAGCGGCTGAAAAAGGACTGATTATTAAAACGATCTGATAAAATTTTGTTCCGTTTGCTACCTTTAGACTGAATTGAAAACGGTGAATAATAATGATTAGTTAAAAAGGAATATAAAGATGTTAATTTAAACAGCTGGCAGGAGCCTTAAGGATGCATAACAGAATACTACCGTATTAATGGGTCAGTGCAAAAACACTAGTGCCATTAGATCAATTCTCAACTTTGCTGCACACTTGGTGTTCCATTTTTATTTATTTTTGATTGACTAATTCTGTGATGTTACACAATTCATCCGTGCGACACCAACGTGCGCATTAGAATCACACTTTTTTTCAGTGTAATAACTACAATATAATGCATTTAGACATGAAACCTGCAACAAGCTATGAGAGTAAAAAGTAAAATACAATAAAATGAATGTTTACAATATATTCCTTCCAAAAACAAAATAAAATAAAACAAAAATAAAACGCTTTTATGTCTTGAAATGCAGATCCATAATCTTCCACAGACAACATGCCGTACACAGTTGTCAGGGCACAAAGCTAAGTTTAACATTCAAGTATAGTCCACAGATACTACTTCGTTAATATGAGAAAACCACGTCTGATAATAAACATTAAAGCTAAGATGAAAAAAGAAGAACAAGTGGATTTGCGCATTTAGAGCAAAACCAAAAGGTGTCTGTAATACTTTTGTTTTGTGTAGTGGTAATGTGTTGACCTTATTATCAAGGCTGCTGTCACTAATGCTATTCTTTAGCCCTGAATATTACGCTAAGTATATTTAATTAACCTGCCAAAGGTTGAAAAAAATCATATTTTGAGTGCATAATCAAATACAAGTTTGCTTGATTTTTTTTTAATGAAGCAATGCAAAGTATAAAACCGCAGGTTGTTATAAAAAATTAGTCATTATATTATGTATCACTAGTGGAACAGTTATATATCATTTTATAACAGCATTTTCAAAAATATTTTATTCATTCTATTGTAATAACATTTTATAAGTTAACACTTTTACCAGTTGAGTAGTAACATTTTTCAATCGGAATTTTTGTATTTCTTTAACACCGCTTTGAGACAATTTCGATTGTTCAGAGAGGAAAGGATGGAGAGGATTTAGGAGAAATTGTATGAAAAAGAAATTTTGTTAATAATATTGTTAATAATAATGTACTATAAATGTATTGCCCAAAATGTGCTGGGCACAAACAGAAATACTTATCTACAAATTCATAAAGGTCTAAGTGTCTACTTTTATATAAGGTATGAAACACAGCTGTGGGCTGTGACATGACAAAGACATTCAATGCTGAACAACACAAAACAGGAACAAATGGCAAAAATGTTTTGGCCTTTAAGAATAACATTTAAAGTATTTAGCCGACACCCTTATCTGGCGCCACTTGCATCCTTACCCAACTGAGCAGTTGAGGGTTAAGGGCCTTGCCCAGGGGCCCTGGAAATCACACCCCTGATCTTCTGATCAGCATTCCAACACCTTAGCAAAGAAATTCACACCATATTGTATTGTCCATGAAACAAACGTATTAATCCTGGTTTCTGTAAACAGATGTTCCATCCAAGTGTCACTTTTATTTTCCTCCTATGAGTTATGAATATAACATACGACACTTTAAATTAATTAGCTTATTTTTAAATAAAGCATGTGTCATACAGGTCACCATGTAAGTCGTTACTATAGAAACAAATTAAGTTAATATAAACCTTCCAGCTATGCCCTGCTGTTCTAACAAATTTATCAACACCTTCTGCCCAGTCATGAGATGATTCATCAGCGCTGTGGGATAAGAGGAATAAGCTTTCACTAGAATTTACGTGCTGCGACCTACAGCTAATTACACAGGGGTTGTTAACGGTCTGTTGTTTGCTAAAATCTTTTATCATTAAATTGATGCAGAAGAACCACACAGCTGTGACAGGTCACGCTATCACACGATCGCATTAGCTCCCAAAGCCCAGTTATATATAATTCCTTCCTTATATTCCAGATAAACCTCAAACATGGCTGAATGTTTCCAAGCTGAAAGACAATTTAAAGTTTTGCTTTGATTAGATGGTGACCAGAGCCACAGACTTAACAAATGTTTTGAATTTCAGGGGAGAATAAATGGCTGTCTTGCCTTCTAGTCGGATTTATAAGCAAACCGTCGTTCCAGACAAAACAAAAAGTAAACAAATTTTGAAATCTGTAAAAATTCTCAAGCTTGATGAACCACCTTCAGCTAAATCATAGAAATACAGTAATGTGATTGGATAAACCCCAACACCGCATGATCGGCCCCACACTACATTAATCGGCTATGTTACCCTCTTTTATCAAGCTCAATCCTTAAAATCTGATTCACAGCTGGACTTTGGTCTACCAGCTGTCGACCTCTGCCCTAAGGAAACATTAACGCACAGGCTGATGATAAAGCCATATCTCAAAATCCTTCACCCTGGCCCAGGGCATGATGAAGGCCATGTGCCAGAGAAGACATTGAGCCTGAGCCCGTTGAGGCTGTGTGTATGTTAGAGTAAAAGAGAGTGGATTGGGCTTTGTGTGAGTGAGAACCAAGTCTGCACATAAAAGCTCTCAGTGTACAGCCACTACAGAAAGGGACAGAGAGATGGAAGCGATGGACTCGGAATACTAAACCCAACCTAGCACAGCAATCAAAAACCATGCCGCATTCTCATCCCTCTATTGCACACCACCTGTGTGTCTCTCTCTCTCTCTCTCTCTCTCTCTCTCTCTCTCTCTCTCTCTCTCTCTCTCTCTCTCACACACACACACACA
>JAOUQX010081333.1:0-12188 GCA_028566295.1 Liobagrus marginatus
CATGGCTTCATGGCTTCATGGCCATCTTAGCAATGGCTTTCTTTCTAAAACTTTTGACCGGTAGTGTATATATAGCATATATACATTGTGTGTTTATGAAATATTTAGCAAAATTAAGCTAAAGATAGCTGGCAAAAAATGGTGTTTAAAAGAATAATAGAAAAACTTCTAAGAATTGAAATAGTCATTAAGTAACTTCTTTATTTAATTATCCTGCACATTCCAGCCCATCCTGGAGTGTCACAGCCATGGTTTTGGTAAGTTTCATAGCTTTTTTGCTGAGGTGATGGAAATTACAACGCACGCCGACAATGGGTTCCAAAATTACTCCACATAAACACATTTAAATAATTAAATAAGCACATTAACCTAAAATTGCAACAGTTGTGAACAGATGTCTTTAAAAATAAATCTGAAAAAATGGGACCTCTGCAGTAAAGATTAGGCATATGCAAATGTTATCATGATAAAAACTTATCAAATTCTGAATATTATCACATCATTATTCTGGTCAAGGTTATGGTGGATGCAGACAAGATCCAATCTCAGGAACACAGGGTGGAAATAAACCCTGGGTGAAACGCCAGTACAGAACAGGGCCCAATGCACACACACACACACGCACACACACACACACTTACTTTTACTAGCCTGTTTTTTTATAGTGTACAAACTGTACATTCTACCCCTACTCCTAAACCTACACATCAAGTCCTACACTTACTTCATTGCTCATTAAGTTTGTCTTTTTTTATATTTTACTTATGGGGACTCATGAAACGTCATCATTAAACACGCGTGTCGTAGTACCAGTATAATGCACGTTATCACACAAATTTCTGTCCCGATAAGTCCAAGAAAACAAGTTACCACACACTCACACTTAGGGGCAATTCAGAGCTGGATTAGAATGTTTTCAGGAGGTGGGAGGAAACCAGAAACAATCTACATAGGCACAGGAAGAACCGGTACAGAAAGTCCACACATATCACAATAGAATGTCTTCTATGGAAAATTGTTTTTCCTTTCACAGAACCCTCATCCCTGAAGAAAATTTTATTCTTTCCCCAAAAACATTTTAAGGCGATGCTTAAACAAATGTACCAAAAATAAAAGAAAACAGGAAAGAACGAGAAAATAATTGCCATCCTGGTTGGGACGCATGGGTGTGAAAAAGAGTAAGCTGATTTGACTCACTATCGGTCAATGAAATGATTCTTAATATTCAAAGGAAATTAAAAAAAAATAAAGTTAATAAATTAATCAATCAATCTTTTTTTTCAAGTAAAGCAAGGACAAATTAAAAACATTGTAAATATGTTTATTCGCTGTATTACAGTATTAATAACTGCCTGTTTTTGCAAAAACAGTTTCATGGCCGGTATAAAAAACTTTTTGGTCAGTAGATTTTCTGACATCACTGGCCATTGGCAGGTGTGTAACAGGTTAGTTTCAGGCCCTGCGTATGGCTAGATCATTCAGCATGGACATGTTAGGATTCTTATACATTTTAGTTTGATTAAATAAACTAGTGTCCATTTTGGCTATAGGAGTGTGCGACTTTAAAAGTTGAGACATGTCTGAAGTTAATTATTTAATAACAATGAAATCTATATGAAATGCATTAATGATTATTACACCAGAGCTGTGGTTCACACCATGAAGCAGACTTTCGAACTTTCAGATAAGGAACTGTGCTGAAATCTAGTGCGACGTGAGGAAATCATGACATGATCCTACTGAATGCGCGTGTGGTGACTCAATGGTAAAAGGCTCTGGGTCAGTGATCAGACGGTCCGGGGTTCAAGCCTCGCACCAGGCAAGCTACTATCATTGGGTCCTTGAGCAAGACCCTTAACCTCACTTGCTCCAGGGGCGCCGTTTGTTCTGGCGACCCTGTGCTTTGACCCCAGCGTTCAAATTCATAAACTGGGATATGTGGAATAAAAACATTTCACGGCATGTATGTGTATGTGATAAATAGGGATAAAAAAAAAAATGAAAGCCTGTCTCAGGAGTTATAGAACCTCTTTAGCTATATAGTCAGTGCACAGATAACAGATTTTATAGCAATATATCTGATTCAGACTACTTGAAATTAACTGCAGATTCTTTGAGGATTTAGTTCAGAGTAATCTTGAACAACTTTTTAACTTATACAAAACAATGCTGAATAAAGCACTCAGGATTAACCAATACAATACACCAATACATTTGTGATAAAAACAAATAAATAAATAAGAGGAAAACCTGTTTTATTGTTTTGTTTTACAGATTTTGGGGAGCCAGAGACAAAAGTCACTTCCAACATGCTGGCATATTAATAACCAGCAGAGTTTGACAGCAAGCTCATGCTATAACTATACTACCTATATGGTGCTATATGTAGCATATAAAGGCACCTGTTTACTCACCTGCCCATTTCCCCAGGGTAGAGGCTTTTATGAGGTTCCCATTGCCCAGAACCCATATCCGGAGGCCGATAATGAGTCGGTACAGAGTACACACCGACACCCAGGCCACTGTCACAGCCCCGACCCAAAACAACGGAACTTGAACCTGCTTTGCAATATCTGCCGCTTCCATAATTACAACGTGCACTTCTGTGTATCTCTATTAAACTTCAGCTTTTAGCGAGTGCCCGTTCACCACGCAGTAAAACTAGGAAGCTTTCAGCAGGGCTGATAAGGTAAGTAAAGTAAATACCATACAGCTGCCTATATGTATGGACTATATAGTCAGCGAGATATATGGCTTTTGTTCCCTATGTAGTGCCCTATTGTATAATAGGAATTTGTTGGTGATTCATCCAACAGACTTCGAGCATTGACTTCCGCATTAGCGCCCGTTTCTGTGTGGCGTGAGGCTTATCTCAAGCTCTGATTGGGTTCTGGTTGTGTCAATCAAAATGGAGTTCCAGAGGCGGGACTGGTCTGGATGCTGCACCTACAGAATTAAGTACACAGAGTCACGTTCAAGACACAAACAAGTTGATTAAAAATGTTTGAATAGTAATAATTATAACTATATTCTTAAAACAGCGCTCTGCTTGGAAAAGTCAATGTTTTACGTTTGGGCATTAAAGCAGTGACTAGATAGATGTGTGTAATATCATAACCTGTGACACTACATCTAAACTACAGCATGTAATGTCTTTCAGAATGAAGTCCAGTATTGTAAAATAGATTTGGTATTTTTACAGAACAGCTTTGGATATTGTTCATTATTTTACATGCTTTTGATTTGATGTGATCTTGTTGTTTATTTTAAAGATTATTTATCTTATGTTAACACAATCACAAAGATAAATTAAAAAAAAGAACTAAAAGCATGGTGTGGTTTAAATGTTGTTTATTAAAAAGGTATGGTGAACACACCTTTGATTTTTGTGTAAAACAAGCAAAGCTGAAATATGATACTATAATATGATAAAAATGTAAATGATAGTACAACATAACAGTGACAATGGACATGATGTGACACAAATACATTTTGAATATCCCTATAAAAGTGTGGAAAAATGTTTGAATCACATTTTCACAATATTGAGAGCTCCTTATGAGAACACATTAATTAGACAGTACTCCTAAAATCCTAATATAACCATAAACAATTGTATATAAAAGACATTTTAATTATCTTACATGTGATAAAATGTTTTTTAAAGTTTTTAAAAGATAACAAGGTGTCTGTGCACTTTCCTGGTTTTGGTTCAATGCAACACTATTAGTACAACAGATTACGTAAAAAGGTGAGAGCTCTAAATATTATACTATTCCAAGGCAGAGCTCTTTCAATCAATTAAAAAAACCTTCATTCCTATCAACAATAATGGCTTAAATATTCCTTACTGCACTTCCGCTTTTCTTCTGTTTATTTCCTATTCAAGTTCTTTTATAGCCCCTTTTTTAATTCGGTAAATACTATATGTATAGTATGTATATATGCATGTATTATATATAATGATATAAAACAGACTGTTCAAAATGTTTAAATAAAAGTCATTTTTATATCAAATCGGACATGGTTTTCATGATATTAAATCACTTCTCAAATCTCGTCAAACTGCTGTCACATAACTGCAAGTTGCAAGGATCAGAAAGTCACACCTTTCACCCTGAATAGTTTTTATTTCATCAGATGATCTCACACACACACTGTACTTCTAAACATATTGTCAAAAAACAAAGCTTCCTCTGTGTGCTCATAGTTAAACAAAAACCTTATAGGACTTTTTTTTTTCTTTTTCAAAAATAAGCCTTTAATGATTTCACTTAATGATTTTTGATGTCCTTCATGGTTTATTGATGTCATTCACAATTCTATAGTCATTTATATACATAGGGGATGAACGTAAGGCTTAACAAATGCAATACATCAAAACTATAATATACATGGACAGTGATATGTATGGATTATTAATCTATTAACCTTTTTTTCCCCAAGATATTTAGTTTCCGGAGAAGTATTTTTCATTAGGTCATTTCTACTCAATGTCAGTTCAAGCGTCCATAATTCAGTAAAATCTTGTTCAGTAAAATTCTTTTTCAGGTTTGTCTTATGCTTAATATATAATACAATCCAGATATGTAGAGAAACACTTTGCCTCGATTCATTAGCATACTAAATGACTGCTTTAAAATTTTAAATGCATAAAATGTACATTATTCAATATCTAAGCATAAAATCGTATTTTATTCATATTAAAAAATGTCCTAGTATATGCCCTTTCTAGGTTTACAAATGCCTTTTTAGCTACAGTATTTATAGTTGTTTGGCAATAAAAGAGTGTGTGTACTGTATACATGTAGCTACACCCCTATGACTCCTATTTAATATGTGTGTACTATACAGATAGTACTGTATATTATAAAAAAAAAAATTGTGTTACTTAAAACATTGGTTGGTTGCAGTTTAAATCTAAATTTACAACCAATATAATTACAGGTTAAAATGAAATCAGAAGTAGTGCTTTAAGAGATTCTTTACTGAGCCTTTAAATGATTTCTTTTTCAATATTAATAATTGATACATAAAAATCTTATGTTACTTTAGAAATAGCATAGAAGAATGTTTTATAAAGTGGTCTCCTTTATTATATACACATTTTGATTCGTCATCTCGTTCTTTTTTTTACATACATAAATATACAATGCTGTACGTTTAAAGCTCTATAGCATCCTTGTTTGTATTTTAAGCTACTAAGATAATATGCATATTTTCAGCATATTTATATTTCAAACATGTAAGAACTATTAGATCAGCATTTTATTGATCATTCTATTCGATCAATATTTTACTTTTGCTTTCAGAACCTTTATCAATTATTAGTAAAAGCTTTTTATATTTGATACACTTTAAAATCAGAGAAACTGATACATTTGTTAACACACAAGCAGCACTATAAGTTCATGTTTAGATGAGAGTTCTTTTGCTATTGTAGGCATTTAGCTCAGAGCTCATAATTAACGAGGCCAAACTGTTGTTTTGTGAAGGCAGCAGTCTGAGACTTTCTGTGGCCAGACTTGTTTACCACATCAGCATGAACCAGACAAAGGCAACTCACTCAGGTAAAACTAATCTGAGTCCATTAAAACATTTCCAGACACCGCTTAAAACAAGAGACCGAGCTCCAACAAATAACAGGCTAAATTTAAAATTTTACATTCAGGACAAAGAGCAATGTTATCGTGGCATTTTTTTTAACAGTACGGAGGACAAATGAGGTCGATGATTTTTTTCATTAGGATATTTCATTATCTGACTGGGGATTTGGATAACAATTCAGAAGAAACCGAGAAGAAGTTATTCCCATCTGTCACACTGCCAATTCATGTTAACATAACAAATGAATGGCACATATACTGCAATAAGCCGAATACAACACAATACAGAATAACGAGGAGATTCAATTCAATTCTCAATTTGTAAATAAAAAACATGTTTCATTCATTCACTTAAATCGCTCTTAAACAGCTGTACATCAACTTTACATCTTTTCTAGCTCTTTAGAGGATTACCACTGAGTGCAAGTTTGCTCCATTTCAACATAGCTCAGTTACAAACACTCCACACACACATTGTATAAATCATGATAACATCCGATCTTATCATTTTGCAAGTTTCCAGCTATATTTGTATTAGAATCACATCCCATTGTTATTATAATTATTATTCATTTGATGATACCTAATATTTTATTTCAGTTTTTTTTTTCCAATGCAATACAACTTTTGATATTAAAAGGATGCCCTTCTATATTTGTTTAGATCAGGGGTCTCCAACCTTTTTGAAACTGAGAGACACTTCTTAGGTACTGATTAATGTGATTAATGCGACACTTCTGAAATAACAAATTTGCTCAATTTACCTTTAATGATGTTATTATTTATAATTAATATTATTCATATATGTGAAGACACTGATCGTGTTAATGATTTCTCACAATAATTATCAGCAATGATCGAACAGCGTAGGAAACAGATAAATAACAATACGCAACACTTTATTTCTATAAATCTGTAAGTATTTATATTTTCAAATTTACATTAATGCAAGTTTGATTTAAAAAAGAATAGCAATGAAAAATATCGATGCAGCTCACTGGTAAGTGGTGCTACGGTGGGATATCCTTAAAACAGGCCCGTGGGCGACTCATGTGGTCCTTGCGGGCGACCTGGTGCTCGCGGGCACCATGTTGGTGACCCCTGGTTTAGACAATGAATAATATTATGTCATCTTGAAGAATATTGTAAACACAATATTTTAAGTTTACATTAAAATAAACTCACAAATCCAGAAGAAATGAGGAAAGAATAGTGTGATGTATTAAATATAGTATGAAAGACAGCATATAAGTAAAACAAGTGGTTTTAATTTTTTTCCTCAGGGTAATTGAGATAGTATCCTTTCATTAAAGCTTAAGATGTCATTTGCAGCTTTTTTTGTGAGATGCAGTTACATTAAAATCATTTACAAATCTGGGATGCAGCATTTTTGGACTTTTTGCATTTTTTAGGTCTGTAGATTACAATAGATCGTGTTTTATTGCACATTGCTATAATGTTGATAGGAAACAAAAGCAACTAGAAATTCTACATTATTACATATAGGCAGGCTTATTCTGCATCTTTATTGATTTAGTGTGATAATATCTTAGATAGATTTTATTATATTCAATTTCAAGCAAAATATATAAGTAAATGCAATACATGTACTTGTATATAGGATGAGAAACCCATGGTATATAACCAGGTAGTGTTAAACAGTGCAATCAGTTAAACAATAATTATACATATATAGATAAATACCGGTACATATATAGGCTTTCAAGGTAACTATGAAAGCAACCTGTACTATCAACACACTGACAAAATAAAAATTCACTCTTCAATCAGGAGATCATGGATGATTCTACTCTGCAACCAGGGCTGGACTGGGACAAAAACAATCGACATGGCGTTTTCTAGCCCATGCTGCCCACCACCACTTCAATATACTGCATATAAAAAAAACGAAAAACATTATACCAGCACCAAAATGCATCGGCTCACCGGGAAAATGCCCAGATCACCAGTGCAGCAACATTAAAACCCCAAGACAGCAAATTTGACCTGTATTTCCTGCTAGTTAGAGGATAACTAGCCTGCCACTGCATCCATCTGCTCATGTATACATAAGAGGGTAGATAACCCTAGCAAAGTTTACATGTCTTGAAGGAAGCATGCGCTCGCTTTTGCCCAACAGTAGCTGGCTGTCATGTGATGTGGAGCGCTAGACAGTTAGTGAAAATTGATAAATGGCCAAGTGCACACAAGTTCATAAACTGTAACATTATGATGCTAAATAAAACACTAAATATATTATTAAAGTCATAAAGTGGATAGATAATACTAATATGTTTTTATTCAATAATAGTAGTCAAAAAGGATCAGTACGGAAACATATAGCTCATGTCAGCTGTGCTAGATCTCTACAGGTTTTTAGCTTAACCAGTCATATACATGGTTTGTAGCGAATGTAATCCAACCTGAGATCAATTATGTTTTCATTCATCCTTCATCCATTATCTAGCGCTTATCCCTTACGGGGTTGTGGGGGCGCTGGAGTCTATCCCAGCTAACTTAGGGCATGAGGCGGGGTACACACTGGACAATTGGCAATTAATCGCAATGCTAACACTTAGAGACAAACAACCATTCACACACACACACACACACACACACACACATTCACTCCTATGGACAATTTAGAGTAGACAATTCACCTATGCACAATCACATGTGTTTGGAGGCAGGAGGAAACCAGAGTAACCAGGTAAAACCCTCACAAGCACAGCGAGAACATGCAAACTCCACACAGAAACACCCTTGGGGGGAATCGAACCATTGACCTTCTTGCTGTGAGGCAGGAGTGCTAGTTGCCATGCAGCCATGAACTATGTTTTGCGCTACAGATATGCACACTCCTTTGGCTTCTTTTTAAAAATCGTTTACAACATGACAGGTGCTATCTTTCGTTTTTTATTTATATTTTTTACATTTTTTACATAGTGCCACCTACTGTAATAACAAAGTGCATCTAATATGATTTTTTTTTTTCAAACCACTATTATATTTGTTGTTCTTTAGGTATGTGTTCTAGCTTGGTTTCAAAAGTCGGCACTCAGGAAAATACACATCCAGAAATCATCTCGATAAAAATTTATATAAAATATTTTGCATTTGTCTACCTTATTTTGATTTGCTGATTATTGAAATGGCATGTGTGCAATGGCAACTTTACAATAATGCAGTCTAGTGCAATTTCTGTGAATTGAATTGAATTGAATTGAATTGAATTGAATTGAATTGAATTGACTTGAATTGAATTGAATTGAATGTCATAGTTTAATTACAGGATATTCTCCTCACTAGCGAATTAAAACGCACGCAGGTTCGATATGCATGAACGACCCGTAATGTAAGGAATAACGTCATGAACCTTTAATAAAAGCATAATAATGATAACCTATGTGCTTGAGTTCAAATAAGTGAAGTAGTAAATAGGGGCAGAGGAGGCAAATTAAAGCTGTGAGTGTAGCATTTAAAAAGTCACTGATGCCGGTTGTCCTACAGACACATGCTGGCTTTCTAACACGTCTGACTCACTGTAAAACACAAGAAACGTTCTCTGAACAACCACATTAAGTGTGCTTCAAGCCCTTCAGTTAAACAGGTCCCTAAAATAACGAGTTATGGATGGAGAAATCGCCTTTAGGGGAAACAGGCAGTGGTTTCGCGGATGTCCAACAGAACAACACGTTATGCACGGAAAGAGCATGCAGAGGACATAAAACTATATCATGTGATTCTGGAATACAATGATATGTAATGCAGAGATTCCATAAATATATAATATACGGCGTATAATCGTGTTTATATAGATTATGTAATAAGATTTAATTAATAGTAACAGAGGATGGGACGGTGGCAGAGTGCTTAGGACTCCTGCTGCACTGCAAGAAGGTCATGGGTTCGAGTCTCGCACAGGGTCTTGAATGGTTGTCTGTCTCTAATTGTGCATCGTTTTTTTGTAGGAGGTTTAATACGGTTGGTCTGAAACAGGACATGGTGGTAGAGAAGATTTACTTAAAACTACTTTAATATACAGTATCTAGATATATAAAGTTCCTGTCCAGGGTGTCGCCCCGTGCTTGCGCGGGTTTTCACCGGGACTCCGGTTTCCTCCTGTTTCCAAACACATGCGATTGGGTATAGGTGAATGTGCTACTCTAAACTGTCCATGGAAGTGAATGTGTGTGTGAATGGTTGTCTGTCTCTAAGCGTTAGTCCTGTGATTAACTGCTGATTGTACAGTGTGTACCCCACCTCACACCCTATGTTAGCTGGGATACACTCCAGCGCCCCCCGCGACCCTGAACACTAAATAATGAATGAATGATAGTAAAAGTGTTGTGCAAAACACAAGCAATCATAATTGTGCTGTATTTGCAGGTCAACATGTGCGCATAGGCACATTAATGTATTTTAGTTATAAAAATGTTTTGTTTGCTGTTATATGGCAAGTAAAGTATAAGCTAGAAAAGCTTTTTAAAGACAGTTCTACATGTGCAGAAGTAGCCTATATGTTATTATATGCTAATAAATGCTTAGTAATAAACCCCATTTTTTAAAAAGAAACTGAGAATATGGTTGTTGTTGTTGTTGTTGTTGTTATTGTCTTATTTATCATGGTACGGTGTTGATTGTTAAGGCTTTACAAATGATTTTCAAATAATACATCAGTGATCTACTGTATATTTTAGGGCACTGCGCAAAAGATACACTCGAAGCATTGAAACCTGAAAGATAACGATTAAGGCCACTTATGCTCAATTTCTTACTGACTTTGGTACATTCTCATTAAATCCAGTCACTTCACTAAACATATCTTTTAATGTATTGTCATGACCAACTAGGTGAGCTAATGTGTTTCAGCTACACACGCACTGTCCACTTTATTAGATACACTTCTACATCTTCTGCAGAAGCAGCATGCCATTCATCAGAAATAAAAGAGTCATGCATTCCAATCGTCCATGTTAACCGTTGCATGAGGTGTCGGGGTCAGAGGGATGGTTTGAGAACCATTTCAGAAACTGCCGATATGCCGTGTGCTGTGTATTAGGGTTTGCGTCGACAAAAGGCCAAAGTCTATATAATACTCACTCTTTATAACATTGGTGAGCAGAAATGAATCTCGGTGTGGAACTAATAACAAGTCTTGAGTCGGATGAGCCACAATAACAGAAGACAACATCAGGTTCTACTCCTGTCATTCATAAGCAGTAATATGAGGTTATCATGGACACAAACTTTTGCACAAACTGTGTCACTGAAGTTCAGAAAATCTCAAATAGTCTTTTTCCATTTTTCATTATGTCACTTCTGTGACCTGCGAATAATTATACGTTTATACAAATGATCAATGCTTGAGCCCTGTGCACTGTAAAATATATGATGTATAATATTGATTATTTATTATTATTTATAATTTACTTATTATATCAAATATTGATATTGAATTAATTCATTTTTATTGAATCAACTCGTTTTCTTGTTTTATTATTGACGTTTTGCTCCATGTTAAGTGTCTCAGTGATGCTCCTGTGTGTGTGGACGGTTGAAAGTGTGTGAACGCTGGATCAACGATCGGAAACACTGAGCTGACCCCTGACTCAAACTGGCACACGTTGGAACGCTGTTGTGAAACCAGTTCCTCTGTAGGAGCAATTCCATGTATTACACATCACAAAATAAATGAGAATACGAATATAAATGCATTTATAAGTCTGGTTTTTTTTTCATAGCCAGCGGCGCATTGATACAATACAGTGCTTCAATCTTACTGCAATCACTAAGATTAGTAATATGGTGAATACACACGCTTAGATTTCTGTCCAAAATTCACAATCTAAATTTAAAAGTCTTTGTTTAAATAAACACTACATTACAGTAGGATGCGCAGACAATGAGTAAACATTTATTCAGCAATTTATTTGTTTGGGGGTTTTTTTCACAGATGTTCAATAAATCCACAGCATAGGATAGATAGATAGATAGATAGATAGATAGATAGATAGATAGATAGATAGATAGATAGATAGATAGATAGATAGATACGACCAAAAGTATTGGGACACCTGACTATAACACCCATTTTCAGATTGATTCTTATGATTTAATTTCATGATATAGGCTTTTCACTATATTTTGGAGTGAGGTGCAGTCTGCACTCCAGTTTATCCCAACGGTGGTCAGGACACCCTCGAGTTCTTCCACACCAACTGTAGCACACCGTGAAACTTCTTCGTGAAGCTCATGGGCTTTGTGCACCGGAGCATTGCTATGCTGGAACTCTGTTTGGGTCCCTTAGTTCCAATAAATAATAGCATATAGTGATAATTGTGTGCTTCCAAATTTGTTGCATCAGTTTGGAAAAGAAACCTAAATGGAGCAAATAGTAAGGTGCCCACAAACTTGCCTATATTTAATTGTGTATATTTAAATGTATATACAGTATTTAAATATATGTAAATAGATTAATGATAAAAGAAACATCTTTTAAAACCATCAAACACTTTTACTTATATGTAATTCCATATTTGATCAACATGAGCTTGGATAAAATCTAACATCTTTGTATAT
>JAOUQX010081350.1:0-12184 GCA_028566295.1 Liobagrus marginatus
GATATTAATATTTGGGTGTAGAAAGTCGACTTATACACTGGCATATACGTTGCATAAGATGTTCAGTAGTAAATTCTAGAGGTTGTGCGGCTGAAGAAATAGCCAGTTCATAATTCCCGCGCACCTATATACAATAGATTTATGATTTATACCCCTAAATAGTGTTTGTGGCTGACAAACACCCATATTTAAGATTTAATTCTGTTTGCGACCAGGAGGTGGCAATAAAGGGCTTCTAGAAGTGAAATGAAATTACGGAGAATAAACGGCTTTATCTAAAATCCTGTATTAGTGTACTACATAGGCTGTGTAAGTTTCAGGTGGAGTATACTTTGCATATCCTATGTACTGCACTTCCACAAGTAATCGCGTACTATTTGAGGACATTCAACATTTATACGAAAACTTTCAGAAGTAATGAAGGTACGGGCATTTATTTCTGCATGTTTATAAAATAACTATAAGTATGTGACGTATGCACTAAACCTTAATCCATAACTTAGATACACGTTAAATACACATTATAACTAAATGGAATAAATTGTTAATTTTATCCTACTGTCTTTCTGGTTATTTGTTAACGTTTATATCGCGTTGTAGACAAAATGTATCTTTGGTTTATACACATAGGAACTGAAGTGTGCTAAAATATAATGCATACGGAAATGCTTCCATATGCGTGAATGGACCCTTCCGTTGAGGTAGCTGACAACAATGCCAGTTCATAATGGAAGTACTAAATAAAGGTACAATAAATGAAATACACGTTAAAGAAATGTTAACTAAACGGAATAACTTGATAATTTTATCCTACCGTCTTCCTGGTTATTTGTTAACGTTTATAGGGCGTTGTAGACAAAATCCATACTTGACTTATACACTGGACCGCTACTGTTTACCTTAAGTTACGGTGGTGACACAGCACGCTATTGTTTACCTTAAGTTGCCATGGTGACTGCTACGACACAGTGGAGTTTAATAGTCACGTGGTTTTATTTCAATATTTCCAGTCTTTTATATTAAATAATTTTAGACTCGTTGGACCTAGAAACCTCAAAGTTGGTATGGTATCATATCATATTGTGTTCTCTTGGCATGCCAATCTCATAACTTTTCGCTTAACAAAAAACGTACTTTACATTGACTTCCAGAGGAGTGGAAAAGATAAAATGACGTCACTTCGCGAAAGAAACCAATAGGGGTCAGCCCTGCGGGCTTGACCCCTAATAATAATAATAATAATAATAATAATTTGTTTTATGTGTAGTGTTATTAAATAATTTATTTCTTTACTGGAGTTTAAAGGCATTAATTGATAGCCTAACTTTATAAAGCTGCTGTTTCATTTGTTGCTGTTATTATTCCGGCTCAAGCCCGAATGTTTTATCATTTTAGTATTAATTTTTTTGTATTAATTTGATTTTAATTAGTGGAGAATCCATCTACAACGTGGAATAAAAGCTAAAAAAACCAGCTATTATTATTATTATTATTATTATTATTATTGATTGATGGAATGTCATCTTTGCCTGATCGCCTGCTCTTCCTGCCTGTTCTACGCTGCTACAATATTTACCTTAAATCTGTTAAATGTTAAAAACATGTTCAGGGCTTATACACCTCATAACTTCATTACATTTATTTATATTTATTTATAAAATTCTAACATCAGAATTACTAAAAAGGAACAAATCAAGTTAATATTATAACCGCCAGTAGGGGGCAGCAATTTGCTGTTTTAATGAGTGAGCCACTCAAATCATTCATTCAGACAACTCGTTCAGAAATCTGATTAATTTAGGAAGAAAACAAACACAGATTTGAATAATTTTTTCAGTGATAATTACAGACACTATTGAAAAAAGAACTAACATAACAGAAGGTCATGTTTTTAGTAATTTGTTTTACTGATCCTTCCACCTGCTGTCTAGCACTTATCCTTTTCAGTGTCGTGGAGTATATCTCAGCTAACTTAGGGTGTGAGGTGGGGTACACCCTGGGCAATCTCCATTTATTTAGTATAACAAGCGGAACGGTGGCGAAGTGGGATGCAATTGAGCATAGGTGAATTGGCTACTCTAAATTGTCCATAATAGTGAATATGTGTGTGAATGGTTGTCTGTCTCCAAGTATTAGCCCTGAGATTAACTGGCGATTATCCAGGGTGTACCCTGCCGCACACCCTAAGTTGGCTAAGATAGACTCCTCTTTCACCACAATCCTTTGATGAGAATCAGGTAAAAATGTATGGCAAATTACCACAGAAATGATGTCAGTACAACATACCATAATTTTTACTTGTAGATAGCTATAAAAGAAGAAAGATAAAAACGCGACAGTTAATCCAAGCTTTACAGCTGCCCAGCAGGCGGAATGAGACAAGTTGCAGTTTAAGAGATTTACATTCGAAACAGGCAGCATCATGGAGACAAAATAGAACAGCAGCTATCCCAGATTTATAAGAACCTTCCATTTACCCCTCCTTTATTCCATATACTCCTTTCTTTTCTATTTCTTACCCTATATCCTTCTTTGACCTGCGGATTTAATAAGTGATGGGAATGTAAAGTAAACGGCATGGGTTCCTCTTGTTGCACAGAAAAAGGTGCGTTCAAGGCTTACTGCAATTTTTGTGAAATTGTATTTCTTGTCAAATCCTGAAACAGTTTGAAAGAAGTATATTTACATTGATTACACCTGTGGCTATCTCAGGGATTTTCTTATTCATTTAAATATATAAATTAATGGTTAATGGAGATTTGCATGCTGTTTTGGTAGTTCCTGTGTGTTACTGGATTAATAAAATCTTCTGCATGGTATTTTGAATAATCCAAACTATCAGTAAGGCATTAGGATTATTTTTGGTTCGCTGAAAGTTCTAGGTAGGTTAGTGTTTGTTTGAAAAATATACCGTATATATATAGTTCTGTATACTGTAGGTTCCAATTATGTTAGTTTTTGGTTTAAAAAGAATATTGTTTGGGAATAAAGAACATACAGAAAACTTTTCTAGTATGTTATTATTGGGTTCTCAAAAAATAACTAAAGAGAAGCCATGTGGTAATGTGTGTGTCAGTCATCTTAACTGTTACTCAGGAATCATGACATAATGCAAACAGAAATCAATTACTGTATACATGTGAAAGAACAGATGCAGTGAGGCATTGCTAAGGTTTTGAGCTCATTATTTTAGCTGATCTTATTTGTTAAGAATACATTATTAAACTCAGAGCTGCACTATTTAACTCACAAGTTAAGCCTATAAGGGATATTTGGTAAGAAACTGAAAGTTGTCTCATTATTTGTCCGTATTTAGCAATTTATTATTTAAGCTGACCAGCTCCTTAAACGTGCCTTTATGTAATTCTGTTTACTGTTAGGCTGTAAAGGATAAAGTTTGTGGTCACCTTAAACTGTTGCCACAAAGTTAAAAGCACAACAGTGTGTAGAATGACTTTAAATGTTCTAACATTACATTATTTATTTATTCATTCCAGCATGACAGTGCCCTGGTGCATAAAGCCCCTGAGCTCTTTGAAGACAATGTGTTAGATTTCATTTGGAAGAACTCAAATGATCTACATAGAGCTCTAACATCAGTACCAGTTGGGATGAACTGAAATGCCAAAAAACACTTCAGAATTCATCACCCAACATTAGTGCCTGATCTCACTGCTCATTTTGTGGCAAATACAGCAAATCCTTACAAATACACTTTAAAATCTAGCGAAAAACAATTGTAGAAGTGTGTGAATTATTATAGGAGTTAGAATAAATCTGGTATAGAATGTAAAGTAATGAATATGTGTTACAATACATTAGACCATATACTGTATATAGTAAATCTAGCTAATGGTACCTCTCCAGCTACTTTATTCTAACCAAACTTGCTAACCAGGTAGCTATTGTTATTCTTTGTTTTATGTTATAAGAAAACAAACAACTATATAAACTCACACTATTATATTGTTTATAGTAGACATATGTTGTAGAAGGTTCAGGGTCGTGCAAGGTAGCGGCATAATAGCTGGGCTATTGTATTTTAAATGATTCAGAGGGGGGCAAATACATGAGATAGACTTATAACTGACATAACGATTGGTACAGAGAGATTAAAAGAAAGATCAAATGAGAGGTGTGTCGGATTAATAAAAAAGTACAAATAGTATAAAAGAACGATGAGACGATGTAATGTGCACACTGAAAAATTCAGTAGAAATATTTCAGTTCATTGAGAGTGTAAGAAGGAAAGAGAGAGAAAGTAAACGCGGTGGTGGGGGCAGCATGGAGGCGCCAATGGAACCTTTTTTTCAGTTTATTGCCAGACAAATCATGATCTGTGCTGTATCACAGTCTCGGACTCTCACCCTATCTACTGCCGTTTTCTGTATTAAGGAAACATCTAATATCGTTGATTTTTTTTTTTTTAAAGAATGTTTTAGTCTAGGTGTGTGCTAGTGGAGTAAAAATGAAATCTTTTTTCTGTGCTTTAAAGGAAAAAGGTAAGGCAACTCGTTACAGTTATAACATTATAGCATATCTCATTTTATCAGGGTTCTGTTCTCGATAGTTGTAGCCTACTGTGCATCTCTCTTTTATCTTATTCTCATTGGCTTTAAGTATTTGTCCCCTCTATCCCATCTGCTTGTAATGCCTTACTCTTTGTAATGTATCATCTATACTGCTCACATTCAGAAAGAACGCAATGCATCATATGGCACATTTCTACACGTTTATATGGAAGAATGATGCCTTTTGTGTAGTAAATCAAATATGGCAAATCAGTTCCTGTACACAGAGTTAAATCTTTATAGCAATGCATCTATTAAGTTGATGCATCTAGGCAAAAGTAGAGCCTGAATTTGTCTAAAGATATTACACTATATAATATACCATATGCAAAAGTTTTGGGGA
The DNA here is from genome assembly GCA_028566295.1 of Liobagrus marginatus. Taxonomy (NCBI): domain Eukaryota; kingdom Metazoa; phylum Chordata; class Actinopteri; order Siluriformes; family Amblycipitidae; genus Liobagrus; species Liobagrus marginatus. Next base: position 4,915 of record JAOUQX010081350.1, read on the forward strand.
ACCTGACTAACACATTATGTATTTTTTAGAACATCCCACTTCAGATTTAGTGTCACATCTCCTCTAATAGCCTCCACACTTTTAGAAATGCTCTTGTGATTAGTGAACTCAGGGACTGATGTTGAGTGAGGAGGTCTGAAGTGCCGTCGGCGTTTTAGTTCATCCAAAAGGTTTTCAGTAGGGTTGAGATCAGGTATGTGCTTGTGTGGATTTTCCCCGGGTTCTCTGGTTTCCTCCCACCTCCAAACACATGTGATTGGACATAGGTGAATTGACTACTCTAAATTGTCCATATGAGTAAATGTGAGTGTGAATGGTTGTCTGTCTCTAAGTGTTAGCCTTGTGGTTAACTGCTGATTGTACAGGGTGTACCCTGCCTCACGCCCTAAGTTAGCTGGGATAGACTCCAGCGCCCCACGACCCTGAACATAATGAATGAATGAATGAATGAATGATTTAAATATACAATTGATATTATATTTTAACTGCTGAATAAAAATTTTTAAAAGAAGCTTTTTATAACAAAACTTGCCGTTCAGCGCACACCGGGTGTTTCATGTTGCAAGGTCAGCAAAACTGCCCATTCTGGTGTTAAATATGCTCTTGACCCTTAGTTGCATTTAGCCCCATTTGCTTGCTAACTATTTTAGACTCAGAGCTCTAGTACAGAACTAAAGACTCAACATTCAGACAGCAAACATACCGTAGGGAATAGTGTACTGTAGATTAAATTTCTGACTGAAAGATCATTTTGTCTGCTGGGAAATAAATTTGTCATTCATGGCTGATAAGAACCTCATCAAAGTTTGGGAGATGATTTAGATGAGAAGGATAAATGTTCAGGTGGAAATGTCCAATCGCTGTAATCTAATCATTTTAATCTGGCAGTGTGCTGGCTTAATTGTGTTGAAAGAACACAGTGTGTGTTTATATTCTCCCTTAAATATAATACAGCTATAAAAGGCTTACTGTTACACAAATATTCAAATTCAATGTCATTGTCTAGCGCTATCCTGTTAAGGGTTTCAGAGGCACTGGAGCCTATTCCAGTTAATTTAGGGCATGAGGCGAGGTACACTGTGGACAATCATTAGTTAATCACAGGACTAACACTTAGAGACAGACAACCATTCACACACAAATTCACCTATGCCCAATCACGTGTTTAAAGGCGGCAGGAAACCAGAGTACCCGGGGAAAACCTGCGCAAGCATGGGTGAGAACATGCAAACTCCACACAGAAAGACCCTGGGTGGGAACTGAACCCATGACCTTCTTGCGGTGAATTAGGAGGGCTAACTACTCTGCCACTGTGCCACCCTCAAATTCAATGTGATTTTTCACATGAAATTCAAATGAATCGAACTATTAATTTAATCATAGGGTGTTAATAGGTTATTAAAGAACAGCTCATGCTGCAAAACAAATCACAGATGGAAGAGACTTGACTTTGATCAAATTTCACTTATAGGAGTTATCTGCAGTTTGGCACAACATCCCCATTTTGACTTCTAGATCTGACACACTTCACATCTGATCAGACAGGAAAAGAACGTTGGAAGGCTATTTTTAGCATGCTGTTGTCGAGAGAACCTGAAGGTCAGAATGATGGGTTGCTTATGTCAAAATTCTAATACATTATTAGATCCCTTAAGAGAATCTTTGTTTTTCCACTTCCTGGTATCTTTGTAAATTTGATATAAATGATGTAACCTATGCCACTGATAAATATCTCTTTTGCTTGTCCTTGGCTAGTAGAGGTCACAAAAAGCAATCAGTTCATCACCCGAACCCTTGATTTTATAGATTCACTTTGATTTTGCGGGCAGATATTGCCAGGTGTGGTGGAGCACAGTTTTAACATCTGTTACACACCGTGTTTTGTCACGAGACATCACCAGTAAAATTTTTGAACACAAAATGTTAACTCAGAATGGTAACATTTTGCTGCTTTTTCTACTGATCCTCTACATCTCTGGGAGTCAGTTAAATAAAGAAATAAAGAAAGTGAAGGTTAAAATCTTAGTCTGTTAAAATGCCATCTGTAACTATATTATCTTAATTGATGTTGGTAGAGAAGTAGTAGAGTGATTTAGTGTTAACCATGTGTTGTGAGTGCCTCACACCTACAGGATTAGATGTTCTCCCTATGCTTTGGGGCTTTTCTCTGGGCAATCTAAATTCCTCCCCAAGACATACAGTATGTTGTGGTCTGATGGGCATCTATTAATTGCTGTGAGTGTGTGTAATTGCAACGAACTCTGCAATGGGTTGGCACCCTGTCCATGACAACACCTGCACTGTCACCTAGGACAGACTCCAAGCCCCGTGTGGCCCATTGTAGAATAAGCAGTACAGAAAATGGGTAGATGTTGGTACATCTATAAATTGTGTACATATAATTTTGTTATAATATCTATTATACTTTATAGCTGCACAGCATTCGAGATGCTAGAAGAAGCTTCTTTCAGGTCTAGCAGTACTTGGTGGTATAGCAGTAGTCATGCTGCCTCGAAACTCTATGCTTCCTGCTTCAATCCTAAGCTTGAGTTTCATTTCTTACATTTTTTTTCACAATAACATTGTGCTCTGGGAGTTCTCTGGTTTTCTCCCACCTTTCAAAACATTCTGATAAGAGGCTATGTTAAATTGACCTACTTGTAAATGTGTGTGTTCATGGTGTCCCATCAAAGGTGTATTCTCATTGAGCCTGATAATAGGCATCTAAGGATAAGTGTTATGGAATTACATTATAATCAGGATATATTCAATAAGCACGCTACCTAAAAATTAGCCCATAAACATCGAACAGCGGCAAAACGAAAACCATCACAGCACCATCCAGTGTTGTCTGCAGGCGTATGCGGGCGACTTAACGTTAGCAAACACTTGCTTTGCCGCGCAGCTAACCCACCTAAACCGCCGACAGTCAGCAAGCTAAAAGTAGTTACGCTAACTAGCTAGCGATATCTTTATCTGTACCTAAAAGCATAGCCGCGGCCATTCGTTTGGTTCTATAACACTACAGGAAAGTCAACGTTACAGTTATTTAAATGCCTGCTTTATGCATGTATTAGATGATTTAAATTCCACATACAGTGGTGTTAAAAAGTGTTTGCCCCTTCCTGATTTATTTATTTTTTTTGCATGTTTGTCATACTTAAATGTTTCAGATCATCAAACAAATTTTAAATTAGTCAAAGATAGCAAAAGTAAACACAAAATGCGGTTTTTAAATGAAGGTTGTTATCATTAAGGGAAAACAAAATGTGAAAAAGTGTTTGCCCCCCTGTTTAAACATAACTTTACTGTGGTTTATCACACCTGAGTTAAATTTATATAGCCACACCCAGGCCTGATTACTACCACACCTGTTCTCAATCCAGAAATCACTTAAATAGGACCTGCCTGACAAAGAGAAGTAGACCAAAAAATAATCAAAAGCTAGACATCATGCTGAGATCCAAAGAAATTAAGGAACAAATCAGAAAGAAAGTGATTGATATCTGTCCATCTGGAAAAGGTTATGAAGCCAATTCTAAAGCTTTTGGACTCCAGCGAACTACAGTGAGAGCCATTATCCACAAATGGTGAAAATATGGATCAGTGGTGAACCTTCCCAGGAGTGGGTGGCCAACCACAATTACCCCAAGAACGCTGCGACGACTCATTCAAGAGGTCACAAAAGACCCCACAACAACATCCAAAGAGCTGCAGGCCTCTCTTGCCTCATCTAAGGTCAGTGTTCATGACTCTACCATAAGAAAGAGACTGAGTAAATATGGCCTGCATGGCAGAGTTCAAAAACGAAAAAAACTGCTGAGCAAAAAGAACATTAAGGCTCGTCTCATTTACACCAGAAAACAATTTGATGATCCTCAAGACTTTTGGGAAAATACTCCGTGGACTGACGAGACAGAAGTTTAACTTTTTGGAAGGTTTGTGTCCCATTACATCTAGCGTAAAAGTAACACTGCACAGGACCTGGAAGACTTGCTGTGATAAATGGAACCATGACTTCTGCTGTGTACCAAAAAATCCTGACGGAGAATGTCTGGCTATCTGTTCGTGACCTCAAGCTGAAGCGACCTTGGGTTCTGCAACAGGACAACGATCCAAAACACACCAGCAAGTCCTCTTCTGAATGGCTGAAGAAAAACAAAATGGAGATTTTGAAGTGGCCTAGACAAAGTCCTGATCTGAATCCTATTGAGATGCTGTGTCATGACCTTAAAAAGGCAGTTCATGCTCGAAAAACCGAAAGATGAGTGGGCCAATATTCCTCCACAGCACTGTAAACGACTCATTGCAAGTTATCACAAACGCATGATTGCAGTTGTTGCTGCTAAGGGCAGCCCAACCAGTTATTAGGTTTAGAGGGCAATCACTTTTTCACACAGGGCCATGTAGGTTTGGATTTTGTTCTCCCTTAATAATAACAAACTTCATTTAAAAACTGTATTTTGTGTTTTCTTTGACTAATATTTAAATTTGTTTGATGAGCTGAACCATTTAAGTACGACAAACATGCAAAGAAATCAGGAAGGAAGCAAACACTTTTTCACACCACTGTATATGGCAGCCCTTCATTTTCAAGCTGTCTACGTCACTCTCTTTAACGTGTCCCATTTGCTTTAGCTTGAAGTAAACCCCTAATTTGAGGAAGCATTTGTTTTTAGCTAAAAACCCTCAGTGCTCTTAGCATCAGCACGGTCTGTAGGCTCAGTTCAGCAAAACTGCTAAGTCTAAATACTAGCACTATATGATTAAAACTGATGGCCCATAGAGATAGCTAAACCTTTTCTCCCTTAAATGTTAGAAATATAGATTTTGCTGTAGCCAATGAAGTTACTGGAGCAAAATATATCTACAAAGCACAAAACCTTCATTCATGATTACCCCTTGTGCTAATATCAATACTTTAGCACTTGTTTTGCCTCTTTATTTATACAAGTTTAGTTTCAAGAAGTAAAAATGCTTTATGCTTGATTGTTTTTCAAGCTGTATGCTTGAAGGTTACCAAGGTTAATTTGGAGTCTGGAGTAATTTGGAAAGTGTCCTGTTCGGAGAGTGCCTAGACACACACTTGGATAAACCTGTGAAAACACTCATTTAATAAGGTATTCTTATCATATTTGAAATGAAGCTTGATCAGGCTTAATACTGTGATCTCATTGTGCCTGTCAGCTAATAACTTAGTCGTCTTCAGGCATCTTTTATCAAAAAAGAATGTATTAGGATTTTTTTCTTCCTTTTTCCCGTTGTTTCAGGTTCTATTACTCAATACCAGTAAAAGTTACAGCGATTCTGACTGCTAAACAAACCTCAGTGTCACCTTTAAAAAGAGGCCATATCCATGCATATACTCCAAATGGTTCAAGAACAGCATGCAGTTTAATTTGCATGTACCTTTTTAGCTGTTTTAGGGACATTGTATGTGCAGATTGAGGGTAAATTGCAATAATACAAAAATACAGATTTGCTCTTATTTGTTGATATGTTTGCAAATACCTGTATATCGTACAATTAATACTAATTTGGGCTGTTGTTTCTGATTTATCAATCTAATTCTTGCTGATTGTTCACCTACAATACTGTGTTTACACTGCAATTTTGTGACTAAATCTGATTCTTTATATTATTTATATATATATATATATATAGTTCAAAGTTTATTTGTCACATGTACATTATACGTGGTACAACATACAGTGAAATTCTTTGACGACTAACTGAACATTTGCTGTAAGTTGGGGTGAGGGAGAGAAAGAAATTGCAAAGGGGGGTTGGTTGCATATAAATACTATTGACAATAGGTACAGTAATTCCTAATTACAAATTACAAATCTACATCTATATGCAATATGTATATGACTAATATATAATAATAATAATAATAATAATATAATACTAAAATATAGTATACCAAAGTGTACCTACTATAATATGTAATAAATATACATTGTATGTAAACATTCTATACATGATTTACTATAAGCATACAGTGTATATACATATTATTCTGTAAATATACAGTGTATGTATAGATTCTGTGCAAATTTTTGCACGTGTGTGCAAAAGAGAGTCTCTGGAGAATGAAAAAGAAAAAGGGCAAGAAGCGAGAAAATCTTAAAAAAGCAAAAAGGAGAGTCCTGATGTGTGTGTGTTTTCATTTATAGCATGTAGATTTTGATTCAGGGCATGGATAGCTAACGGATATTCTCTCTGTGTTTGCTTTTAAGGAGCGTAAATGCTTCCCCGACCGTAGCAGAGAGAACAGTCCGTTGTTGGGGTGGTCGAGGTCTTTCCTAATCTTTCTGGCCCTGGTTAAGCAGCGTTTGTTATAGATGGAGTGCAGTTCAGGAAGTTCAGTGCGGATGGAACGTTCAGCCGATCGTAGCACCCTCTGTAGAGCTCGTCAGTCCTGCTGTGTGCTGTTCCCGAACCAGGCTGTGATGCTGCCGGTCAGGATGCTCTCAACGGTGCAGGTGTAGAAAGTCCTGAGCACCTGAGAAGGCAGTTTAAAGTCGTTTAGACGTCTGAGATGGAAAAGACGCTGCCGGGTTTTCTTAACTATGTGATTGACGTGACATGTCCATGACAGATCTTGTGAGATGTGGACACCAAGATATCGGAAACTGTCCACTCTATCCACTGGGGCCTCGTTGATGATGAGTGGTTGGTAATTTTTCGTCTCCCGCTTTGAACTGAAGTCCACGATCATCTCTTTTGTCTTGCTGACGTTCAGGAGGAGATCTAGGCCGTCTCATCGTTGTTGGAGATCAGACCCATCACAACTGTGTCATCAGCAAAGCTGATGTTGAAAGCTGAGCTGTAATCCACAATCAACATTTTGACATAATTCCCATTCCGATTGTCCAGGTGTTCTAGGACCGTGTGGTGTAAGTATGCGACCGTGTCCTCAGTGGAGTGGTTAGAACGATACACCAGTGTAGATCCAGTGTGTTTGGTAGTGATCTAGTGATGACGTCTCTTACTAAACGTTCGAAGCACTTCATCACAGGTCAGAGCTACTGGACGATAGTCATTAAGACAGGCAGGCTGGAGTTTCTTAGGGAGAGGAACAATGGTGGACTTTTTGAAGCACGCTGGGATTACAGACTGTTCCAGGGAGAGGTTGAAGATTTGTGTAAATCCCGGAGCTAGCTGATCAGCGCAGGTTCTCAGGATTCGTCCTGTGATTCCGTCTGGTCCTGCAGCTTTCCTAGTGTTTACTCTTCTGAAGGCTGTTCTCATGTCGTGCTCTGAG
>JAOUQX010081366.1:0-12179 GCA_028566295.1 Liobagrus marginatus
TACAGTAACATATTAAAGGTGTACAGTCGGTGTACAGTAACATATTAAAGGTGTACAGTGAGGTTGAGTACAGAGAAAGGGTTCTGTACAGAACACAGCATGTGTACATGGTGTACAGGAGATTTGTGCACAGGGACATTGTCAAGCTGACATTCTAGACAACTGTGTGACTGAGTGTAGCTAACTTTTAGGCATATAAGGTGCATTAAGCGTGGAAACGTGTCTGAAACATGTGAGCAACACAACAAACCTGTTTGCTACAACCACGCTTAGGTGTGTGAAGGTTAAAGAGTCACCCGGATGAACAAAATTAACTGGAACACATTAAACGTACTCAGAAGCGGATAATAATTATTCTGCTTCCTCTTTAATAAGAAAAAATGTGCCGTTGGAGAAAAAACAACCATTATAGCAATTATAATCACACACTCCGTGTGTCACCTCATTGCTTATTTGTAGAGTTTAAACAATGAACATCGTCACTAAGCCGCTTTTCAGGAAGTCCCTTACTTACGCTAGAACCGATGACATAATCGGCACAGGCTCGGCGGATTGCGTGTTTATAGATGTTATGTGCTTTGTACTGTAATATTTAATATACTCACCGCTGAATTACGCGAGATAATCCCCCCCCCCTCCTGAGCCTCTGCTCTGCCTGAGTGCGTTCACGTGTTTGAGGAGGCGTGGCTTTGGAAAGTGATTATGCAGGGAGGGCGGGTCTTTGGATTTCAACGCTCGCTTGCTATTACTGTGTGAAATCTCCTACCGTACCTTTAAACGGCTAACGTTGGAAAATCCATAGCACGAGACAGTGGCTTAAAAGAACTTATAAAATTTAAGTTTAAAATTATTATAACTATCCTTATATTCTGATTGAAATGAACAGCCCCCCCCCCCCCAAGGGGCAGCGTTTGCTGTGTACGTCGCCGAGCGTCTTTGTCAGATTAGAGACATCTGTTTAAAAGCGACTAATTAGCAGCTTGAATGATTAATTGGTCTGAAGAGACACGGCGAACTGGTGCGGGGCGGTTTTACACCGATTACTCCGCCCGGTGTGATGATTGATTACACACAATGCCTCGAAACGTTCCTGAACATCGCAGGAAGTTGGGACAGGAAAGGCTTTTTGTGTGTGCGGACATCTACTAACCACTTCGTGTATGGAGCGATTAAATGAGTCGTCCTCGGTGAGGATGAGGAGGATGATGAGGGCCATGTAAACATGATGGGAGTTTCGTTCTTCCACATGATAGAGGATCTCCAGAATTGGAATCACCTAGTTTAGGAAAGAGAGACAGGAAGTGATGGAGATAGAGAGTGATAGAGAGAGAGAGAGGCAAGGAGTGAGAGAAAGAGAGAGCCACGGATTGACAGAAGAGAGAGAGAGAGAGACGGAAAGAGAGAAAGAAAGAGACAGGAAGCGAGAGAAAGACAGGGCAAGAAAGAGAGGGAGAGACACCGGAGAGAGAGAAAGAAACAGGAAGTGAAAGAAAGGCATGGCAAGAAAGAGCAAGACAGGGAGTGAGAGAAAAAGGAGCAAAACATGAATAGAGAAACCAAAAATAGAACCAGGGGTTGGGGGAGAGAGAGCACGAGAGAAAAAAAAGAGAGAGAGAGAGAGAGACACAACACCATTATATGTGCAGCGGCAGCAAAAAGACAGTACTGATCGTATTGGGAATAAAAACGCTTTAAAGAGATAAATAAAAACATTAGCCGACGATTAATAACGACTCAGCATTATTCCCATTTTATAGAACAAGTTTAAACCCCCGACACTGGAGACTCCTTCCATGCGGCCACGTTACGCTGTTGCTATAGAAACGAACGAACACCTTTGCCCTTCGATGAGAAGCGGACGACCGTGTGAGTGCTCACCAGGTTCTCAGTGTCTGTTCTGGAGAGCGTGTAAGTCCTCATGTTGGGGTTTTGGTGCAGCAGTGTGTAGAGCAGAAGCGTCACCTGATCCGAACGCTGATGCTCACACAGCGCCGTGTACAAGCTGTTAAAGTTGATCTGAAATGTGTGAGGCTGCGGGGACGGGACGGAGGACGTGTCTGCCACACACACACACACACGACAGAGAGAGAAGGATATAACCGTTATTATAACTGCTCTTTATAAAGTTAGGGTCAATGTTTATTATAATTAATAGTATTTTAATTAAGAATCCAATTTATTGGTTTGTTTTATTATTGTTGTTGTGTTTGTTATTAATATTACTACTGTTACTTTTTAAATCGGTCATTATTTAACTTAAAACGGCTTTGGCAACACTAACCGTAACAGCCCAGCTAATAAAGCTCACTGACGTGAAGTGGGAGAGAGAGAGAGAGAGACAAACAGAGAAAGCGAGAGCAACAGACAGACAGACAGAGTATAGGGTTTGAGGAAGGAGACAGAGAGGAAGGAAGAACCTTGTGTGTTCTTGAAGCAGGTGATGGCTTGTCTGTAAGGGTTCGGCCAGTCAGGGCCGTCGGTCAGATTGGTCAGGACCAGCAGTAGCAGCAGGCTCTGATTGGACAGCGGTAACTGGTTGTGTTCCTGCTCTGCACCGGGTTTGCTGCCGGCTCCTCCCAACGTAAACACACTCCATAACCCACCTGAACACAGAGAGAGAGGTAAGAAAAACACACGAGAAGGGATTTTTAAAAAACTAAGAGGAAAGGGGAAGGAGAAAGAGACAGAAGGACAAATACCACACACACACACAAAACATTCCGCATTTATACACTTAATAAAACAATGTTTTTAAACCTATTTTAATTATAGGGACTCATCTAATGTCCCCATAAAACATAATTATGTCCTAATACCAGTGTAATGCACATGTTATTATACACATTTGCGTCCTCAAATTCATGGAAAGTTCACACACATCACCTTTCAACGAGCTGGAAAAATGATTCAAACACACACCATATTTAATAAGTGTGTTGCTGAGGAAGAAGTTGCAGGAGTGCACACGCTCACACACACACACCTCAGTGTGTTTTTATCCCTATCTAGAGGACATGCTGCTCGCTAATGATTAAATCCACCAAGAGCTGAACTGAAGTCAGTGTGAGACGTTTTAACCCAGTGATACTCAGCTGGAGGTCATGAGCGACGTGGAGGAGCGTGCACACACACACACACACACACACACACACACACACACACTAACAAACCGTTCTCCGAGGCCAGCTAGTTTACTGGTGTTTCGTGTGTGTGTGTGTGTGTGTGTGTGTGTGAGAGAGAGAATCATGCTGACTGCTGGACTATAAATAATTTATTTCCCACGGTTCTCTAGAGCCCAACACAAAACTAAACACTTTCATGTGCGTGTGTGTGTGTGTGTGTGTGTGTGTGTGTGTGTGTGTCTCCACAGCTAATGACTTGTGGTTAGACATGAAGTCCCCACCGCTCGGAGCCAAACCTGAGCAAAAGGATCAGCAAACAAACGCCATAAACATTAACAGTTGAACTGCGGCGCGAGCGTTAGCTGCCGCTTGGCGCCGACTCGGCACTTTTACGCTAGGAATAAAAACGTTAGCTGATGTCCTACGAGTAACTGGGATCGGCGCCGCGAACGCTACAAACACGATCTGGAGCGTCTGTGTGTAATAAAAACAAAAACAAACACTCTGTGTACAAGCGGCTATACCCGAAACAGGGTGGGGTTACCAGAACAGGTGGTTATGTAAAGATTTTACCGAAATGTCACACGGAGAATTCAGACGTGATGAAGCAGGAAAAGGCAAGGGAAGGGGGGAGGAAGAGGGAAAGAAAAGAAAAAAATGGAAAAGGAACAAAGGAAAAGAAAAGAAAAGGGAAAAAACAATGAAATTGAAAAAAAGGAAAGGAAAAATGAAAAGGGGAAAGAAAAAAACAAAAAGGAAAAAAAGAAAGGAAAGAAAAAAGCAAATGGAAAAAAGGAAAAGAAAAGGAAGGAAACAAGATAAGGAAAGACCTTGCAGTGCTCAACATCTCTGGTAATAACACACACACACACACACCCAGAGTCACAGCGCCGCTCCCAGTCAAACACAGTGCACAAGAATCTTTATTTGAATTATAAATTCCCAACACAACAATCAGAATATTCGCTCACATTCGGCCAAAAGTTACGTAAAGGAAGCGACTAACGTAGCAACGATAGATTTAATCGATATGCCTGACTTCACAAATCAGCAATGTAACACACTAGCACAATCCATATCTGCTTAAATGCTAAAGCTACTAGCATAACACATTATCGCACTATGATAACTAAGTAATCACTAAACGCTAATTGTTAGCATTGTTAGCTTGACCTAAGCGAACAAAGCGGGATAAATCGGAGTTAAAGCCACTTTATAAGTACTAGAATGTCCTTGTCGTCGATTTTGAAAAGAACGGCGCATATGAAGGACGTTTGGGCACATCGTCGTGTGTTACCATCTGCCAGGCGTGAAAAAAACATAAACCAGGTGTACACCAACGCCACCTGTCCGGTTTCTTAACGGAAGAAGAAAAAAAAAGAAAACAAAACACACTTCTGAGTGACGTGCGTATTAATCCTCACCAACAGCAGGTTGTTTTGTTTCTTTTGCTTCATTTTTAAATAAAACTTTTAAACATTCGACCTGACAGTTTAACCACTATGCTAATGCAGTGAGACACCTAACTGATGCGGCGGCGCTTTAGTCCATCCAGAATGACGACATGAGAAAAGCAATCCGTGTTTCAGAAACTGAACTGTTTAATTAAAGGTTTAGGTCACGCCTTCCCTACACGCCATGACTCCGTTTATATAGTAGGTCTTGGCCTTCCTCCTCCTCCTCCTCCTCCTGCTGCAAGACAGCTATCTTTAGTACAACCGATGACTGCAGAAGTGGGAGTATGGCTAAAGTGCTAAAGCTACAAGCATAGCGCATCATCGCACTGATCATGAATAAGTAATAATTAATTAAGCGGTAAAAGCTAACCGTTAGCGTATTTAACGTTGTTAGATTGATTTATGTAACTGAAGGTGGACCAAGTTAAATTAATTTTATAAGTGTTATAACCGCAGCTTTGAAAGTAGTTCCGGCTGCCGGGTGACTGTGTTAGGTACGGTTATCCACCCCCCCCCCCCCCAAACAATAACGCAAATGGGGTACGAGTGCAGACGTTCGGACGACGGGCCTCGATCCAGGAGTCGCAGGATACAACACAGGATACACACTTCCACCGAGGTCAAATGCGGAAGCGGGGAATTCTCACAGGCGCATCGGAAACGAGATCGGCGCTGGCATTCGGAGCGGGAATTCCGTTTGGCGAGCGGTTCGAGACAGAGGACGGAAATAGCAAAAGCACGTGCTGTGGGGACGGCCAGAGTCTTCGTTTAGCTCGTCTGCGCTGCATGTTAAGACAATAAGAGCGTCTTGCCTGGATTCCATGAAACAGGATGACTCACTTACACCGCCACACACACACACACATCCCCTGTGAGTCAGAGATGTTAATAAATCTCATTAGCTGTCTGTCTGCACTGGTTTGAGGTGTTACAAGACACAACTAAAACTCATTTTCTATAAAAGGAGATAAATAAATATAAAAAACACACACAAACATTTTGTATTTAGATGTATTATAACATATTACTAATCATAGTGTGTGTGAGAAACCTTTTGATCATGTTTATAAAAATAAATCAATAAAAATGTTCGTTATTAAATACCGTAAACGATTCGCATTACTTCCCCTATTTGTTTCCATGGAGCCGTACAAGCCCTGTTGTTGCCATGGCGACGGCGCTGTATTAGAATATTACCGTAAATATTCTAAACTACTACAAGTGAGCAAAAATGTAGTTCACAACACTAATGGCAGCTAGCACACACACACACACACCAATTCATTTGAATTTAGAGCTCCAGTAATGCCAGACAGTAGCCTTATCCATTTAATGTGCGTGTGTGTGTGTGTGTATATATATACACTCCCACACTCTCGCTGTCTAGTCACTACTAAACAGCTCCCTTGAGATAGAGGAGTGCTAGTGGGTCAGCATGCGTGTGTGTGTGCGTGCGACTCACTGGCCACCCCTGACGCCAGGCCGTACAGCAGCCCTCCTCCGTCCATCTGTGGTTGGAAGACGTGCGTTGAAGGTGGAGGACATTTCTCCTGCCGCACGAAGTTATAGAGCAGCGTTTTCACCAAGCGACTCGTCAGAGACAAACTGCAGAAAAGAACAGAATCAATATTTATACAGATATTAGATCCAGAGTGATCTGCGTTCAGCTCATTCTTTTTTATCCAACTGAGCAGTTGAGGGTTACACGCGACTACACGCCGCTCCCACGGTTACACGCCGCTCCCACGGTTACACGCGACACACAAACCCGAGCCAAGCTCAAAGTCTCGGTGTTCTCGCTCGGGTGTCTTGCGGTCCGTCCCTGCCAAGATTCGGCTGCTAAACCTAATCAAGCCCCGAGTACAGGCCACCGGAGTAGAATTGACTTGCTGAAGACGAGAGAGAGAGATCGAAAGAGAACACGAGAAAGAATGGATGCTGGCAGGCGGCTGGTCAGAACGTGGGAACACTTCTAAGAAAGCCGGTCCGATCCTGTTCTGATCCGTGCCTGGAAAAGACGTCTGCCGACAGAAAGCTCTGGAGCGCAAACAGACAGGTTGCCAGCAGTTCGAGTTTCACCTCCTTAAATAAAGAACTGCTGTCAGGTTCGAAAATGAAAACGCTGAGTCGCCTTAACCGAGAGAGGAATCTGTGTTGGGGCTCGAATGCCGCTGTGCTCGATTAAAAGCTCGGCGTGTTGCGGTTCCGAAACAATCGACTGAAGGAACCGACCAGCTGAAGCGAATAACCGACGACGACGACGACGCCTTCGGACGCCGTAGTAAAACGTACCGCCGTTACCTCGGGCCTGAGCGCCGAAGCGAGACGAGAGCACAACAACTCCACTTTGCTGACGGCGCTCTGGGAGGTGAACTTCAAGGCCGACACGATGATGCTAATGAGACCCGCGGATGAACTTAAGGAGCGGAACAGCTGCGGAATTAACGAAGCCGCTAATTTCCATGCCGAACGGCAGGAAGCTGTCGATGGCAGTCTGCCTGCGACAGGAAGGAGGAATAGGGAATTAGGAGACGATACGGTTTAGCCGTTCCGTGCCTCTAAGGGCTGCGGCAAGGTTACACGCGCCAAAGTAAACTTGCTCGACACAAACCGCACGCGAGCTACCATTTCCCCCAACCACTAATGAAAAAAGTCGAGCCGATTAAACGTTAAATACTCCAATAAAAGGAAACGCCGACTTTTGTTAATAAACGAAGCATGGTGGCGGGAGCACGCGTCAGAAGTCTGCAGCGGTAAACAAACAAATGGAATGAGATCGTCGCGTTATTGGACCACGGTCAAGTCTTTTTTGCTTATACGTCTGTTGTAAAAAAAAAAAAAAAACTCACCATCGCCCCCTGGTGAGGCACTGAAAGACTCGGCCCTCCCTCAGAATGTCTTTGTGGAACAGCTGAAAGGACAACAGAACCAGCAGCGTGGTCACGGCCTCGAACAGGATGTTGTAGGTGATGTCTCTGAAACGGCAAGAAGACGTCATTATAGTGAGAAAGTGGACAGGATGCCGTGACATCGTCGCTCGACCGACCGCGCGGCTCCGTGTTAATTACATCATTACAGTGAGGAGAAATGAAGGGGGGGGGGGGGGTCGAAAACTTTTAAGCAACCCTGACTTCCTCTCCAGAAAGGTCTGTTTGTCAGAGACGTCGTCGCCATAGCTTAATGTGATGATGCAAACTCTCTGACCCGCGCACCGCTCTCGCTTAAAGCTCGCGCACATTGTTCGCCGCTTCCTTCCTCCGCCGCGCCGGCTACGCTTTCCGCATGGCACAAACACCTTTTACTTTCTCTCACACACACACAGCTGGTAGTAATGTACAGTATATAACAGTACAGTTCATACACACACACACACACACATCTATATATATAGTGCGAGTAGTGTGTTTGGTACCCAGGGAACCCCCTTAATCGACCATAAGACTAAATAAATAAAGATCCATTACAAAACATCATGCGTTGTAGTGAAAAGGGGGTGGGGCTACCCGACATTTTCAAGATGGCCGACAACATTTTCCTTCGTCTTACAAATTCCTTCAAACTTAGCTTACGTTTTGAGTAAAGGTTTGAAGCAGCCGCAATTTCAAACCGATTCATTTCACGGCGTATTTGATTCACGATTTGTTTGGGATTTTCCCGCCGTTACCGGCCTCCGTTAACCCGAAAAAAAAAAAAAGGCACGGTGCGAATGTAGCGTTCGTCCTGGCTGCTTACCGACCCCAAACTGCCATCGTTTCAGTCACTTAATTAGCACTTTGAGGAATCAAATGAAGCACTTCAATGATTTTGTGGGAGTCATATAAGAATGATCGAGTCAGCGGTAATGTCCTCACCAGGACTCGCAGACAGAAAGACTTTACATGAACAGAAAGAGAAGGTGTGAGACACGCAGACAGACAGACAGGTTACTATGAACATACAAATAAAGCGGGAGCGAAACTTGCAGACAGATAGACAGACACTTTTTACACACACAGAGAGAAAAAGAATGAGACTCAGACAGACAGACAGACCCCAGAAAGACAGACAGACAGCTTCACATGAACACACAGGTATACTTGCTCTGTCCTATTAATCACCGAGCCAATCGCATGTGATTTAATTTCAGGTACGTGGAAGAGTGCGGCCTTTTTTTTGCTCATTGCTAATGAGTGGCTGAAATCTGCCCCCTTGTGGTCACTTGTGTAAAATGTGTATAAAAAGCGAGAAAAAAAAAATAACCTGATCGAATCACATGTTCCTTTAGAAATACGCTCTCGTTGTTGTTGTCCAGTCCAGAACAAATCCAACTGAATAACGCCACCCGTGTGTACACAACAAGCGGAAGCGGCGTAGAGATCCGCGCCGGCGCGGCGGACGCAAGAGTCTGCTTTTTAAAACGTGTCGATCCTTTGAACGCGGCCCAAGATTCTTTCGCTCGAGCACGTAGCTCGGAAATCAGATAAACGTCAACAGAATGAGGGACTGGCGGCGGGAACATTGTGTGCGCTTTAACAATGGAGCGGCTCGGTGTAGCGGAGGTCCACACGCGCGAGCCAGAGTAAATAAAAAAACGGCGAGCGGGTAAAAATAAAATTAACACTTTAAAAACTCTGACTGCCTGAATCTACCCCCCACCCTCACCTTTTGCCCCCTCTTCTATTTAATACAAACACAAAAGAGGTGCTAAGAGGGGCTTTAAACTTCACTTCTCGTCTTTAGAAGAAGAGTAAAACGTATTCTTACACACACACGGATAAAAACTCACAGGAGGGGCACCTCCACGACAAGATGGACCAAGTTACAGATCAGTTCCTCCATTAGATCTTCACTGCTCGTGTCTGAAACACACAACCCCCGACATGTTATACACCACTTTAATTTAACGATGTAACTTAATCAGTGATGGCAACCCGTGCTCTTTATCCACCTTCGCCCTGCTCGTGTTCACACAGTTACTGCTACCGCTACACACTGTTGATTACCTGGACCAGGTGTGTTCGGTCAGAGACACACAGAGAGAGAGAAGGAAAAAAAGAACAAACAAAAAAAAAAAAAAAAAAAAAAAGAAAGCCAGCGAACTAAACAGTTTATTTCATGCTGCACTATGCTGAAAACTTTAACTTTTTTAAAAACTGTATTAAATCACAACTTGCAGATTTTGACTGCACGGAATTCTTTTAAATGCGTTTTTAATTAATTTCTCCAACCTTTACTTTACAAAGCCTCCTTAGAAACAAACAGAGTTAATCAAATCCCCGCGCGCGCTCTTCGGGAGGATGTTCGCTCTGACGCGGAGCTCGTGCTGCTGCTGCTGCTGGTTGCTCGCGCTGTTACTGAGCCACGCGGGAGTCAAAGCGGCCAGCCACAACAAGAACAACAACTCCATCAAAACGGCTGTGCTCGGGGAAGCGCCCACAGCTACCGCGACCGCCGCGTCCACGCACCCGAGCAGCGCCGCTCACGCGCCGCCGAAGAAAGCTAACGCTCCCGTGCAGGTAGGTCACGCGCGCGCGCGCGCAGGCGACAGGTGTCCGTGCAATATGTCCGTATAAATCTCTGCGCTATCTGCGTTTGCGCACGAGCGCTGTAGCAACTGGAAGAAGTTAGGCACTGAAATGTACATTTTATTCTCAGTCAGACGCGCGTGATGTAAAAGTCTAAATGTTTGTAAACATACACTTCATTCACATTACACTAAAAACAATAAAGCCACTAAACACACCTTTAGTCTAAAATGTTATTGATAGGGTGTGATTTGTGCGTGTGCGCGCGCGCGTGTGTGTGTGTGTGTGTGTTAACTTTGCATAGTTTACAGAAGTAACACAGCATGCCTCACATGTCACATGTACGTTCTCACAGGAAGTGAAACTGGGATATTTGAGTGTGTTTTTATGTAAGATAGAATTAGAGGGAAAATAAATCTCACTGGAAAAAAGGGAAGTAATTAAAGCACTTAAGGGTCAGGGGCCTTGGTCAGGGGCCCGACACTGGCAGATTGGTTGGTGCTGGGAATTTACGATCAGCAGTCCAACACCTAAACCACTAATCTACAACTTTCACTAATTCTTATTTTATTTATAGTCATGTGGCCAAATTTGATTTATCTGTATTTTTGTCATTTTTATTTCGTATTAATTTTTATTCCCATTACATTGTACAAACATATATATATAACAATATTATGCTTTTAAACCTGCAGAACGCTAACAGTTATTATTATCATAAATTCTAGATTTGTCGCATTAATGAGATGCGTTTCTGTACCAAAGAACAACGGCGTTTCACATCAACACACACACACACACACACACACACACACACACACACACACACACACACACACATTTACATTTCTGGCATTTAGCAGATGCCTTTACTTACATTTATCCCACTGAGCAGTTAAAGGTTAGGGGCCTTTCTCAGGGGCCCAGCAGCGATAACGTTAGTGGTGCTGAGAATCGACTCTACGATCTTCAGATCAACACTTTAACCGCTGAGCGACGTTAAGATGTTTGTTGGAGTAAAGATTCAGTGCTGCTTTTGTCCCCGAGACTCCGTCACATCAGAACTACAAATTAGTTCTTAAAGTGATTTTACGTCGTTACATTCGCTCTACGTCTCACTACATTCCAACTTCACAGTTAGGAAATCTCTACACACACAATTTATTAAAACCCATTTATTAATCCAGTCTTATAGATCAATCAAATCATAATAATACTGTAATATTACGCTGAAAGATCATTGGAGCAAAAACCACAAACACAAAATATATTTGATCATAATGTCATATCATATACAGTATTATTAAACTCTTCAAATAGATTTTGGTTTATTTATGAGCAAACTCTAATTATAATTAAGGAAAAACGTTTGATATAAATTCTTATTTATGCATAATGTAGTTATAATATTTGTACAGTCTGAACAAAGCGTATATTTTGATATACAAATGCGTCATGTTGATAAAACTACATTATATTCACAACAGATTCACTATTTTACTCCTAGATCCGAACCGATTTTTACATCCGTATAAAATGAAGTTTAAATTGACTTGTCAAAGTAACGCTGTATTTTATATTTGTTTATTAACACATTTAAAGTTACTCAAGAATTAAAATACATCGGACCATTGGATCATTTTTATAACTCTGTAGACCGAAACATTTCATTATTTATTTATTAATACGCTGTAATAGTTTAATAATACATTTACAGCAATAATTAATATTACGATTAAACATTAATTATTTACATAATGCTCTAGACTGAGAACGTTTATATTTAAAGTGTTTTGCTCTTAGTTAGAGAGACTTATAACCCGAGCAGTTCAGTATTAAGGGCCTTACTTAAGGGCCCACCAGTGGTAGCTTGGCAGTGGTGGGAATCAAACCCATGTAACTTCAGCGCAGCAGTCCAACGCCTTAACCACTTTATAATTCACTTAATTCATTCTTTTTATAACGCTGTCGATTAAAAACATGAAATCCATTCTTTTATTAAGCTGAGAATGGATTCACATTCAGATCTTATTTATTACACACACACACACACACACACACACACACACACACACACACACACACACACACACACA
>JAOUQX010081405.1:0-12173 GCA_028566295.1 Liobagrus marginatus
TGTGTGTGTGTGTGTGTGTGTGTGTGTGTGTGTGTGTGTGTGTGTGTGTGTGTGTGTGTGTGTGTGTGTGAGAGAAGACACAAGTGTTAAGAAAGTGATTCATTCAACTCTAAATCGACTCACCTGCAGAACATGAATCAAATATGCTAGACATGAGACACCAATAGAGTCCAACACAGAAAGAGAGGGACAGACAAAGAGATACTAAGAGACAGACAGACAGACTAAGTGGCAAAGAGAGATAGACAGGAATACAGCTAGAGAAAAACACTAACAGAGAGGCTGATAGAGAGACTGGGAATTAGGGAGAGGGAGATGCCAAGAGACAAGAAGACAGAAAGAAGTACAGAGGTGAAGAGACAGACAGCAAGAGACCAGCTTACTGGCTGAAAGATCTTAAAATAACTTTTTAACTTTAAAACAGTCAGACGGACAGAGAAAAGAGTGTAAGACAAATCTCCGAGTGGTATGATTTAAACATGACTAATGAAAATATAAATGATGACTCGATCGGCGCCTCCACTGATATCGCATGTCTGAACCTCGTTCTGTCCCTCACACTTTCACTGGCCTGAAGCTCAGTTACAGCACATCCAGCAGCAGAGGTGTTTATGACTTTTAATAATAATAATAATAAACTGTGCTTGTAGTTTTTACAGTTTTATAAAATTACTTTCACTTTTATTGGCCCGAACTCTTTAAAGAGACTGAAATGTGCCTCAGTTTATCTCGGTTATGCCCTGGGTACTGAGCATGTGAAGTCTTTTTACATTCTTAAGAAAAGTAAAATGTTTGCATCCTTATAAACCTTGATAATCTGATTCCGTTTTATTATTATTAACAATGTTCATGTGCATAGTATAGTTATTAGAGTTGGGATGTATTTAAACACCGTAGTTAAAGCTTTATGCATTTTATTACACCTCTAACGTTGAACACGTTTAGTTTGAGACACGGGATGTTAACAGACTTCTAGTCTTCACCAAAGTGATGTTTTTGACATATTGTAGAGTATTAGTTTGCAGGTAGATTTTATTCAGGGTTCAGAGGAACGGGCCCGGAGGGTAACTGATGCCAATACTTTGTCTCAGAGCCTCTCATGTGACATGTGAGGTTTGAGGTTTATTATAGGTCAGCTGAAATGGTTTGAACAAACGGGAACCGGAGTGATGCTTTATTTGGAAATTATCTTGTTGTCGACGTAAAGCTCAATTCAGACAATAATCAGATTAAAATAATCTGCCTCAGTGTTACTCGCGACCGCGACATCCTCAAAACGTTTTATTAAAAAATCTTAGGAAACTATTTAGTCATGCAAATATGAACCGTTTAATCAGAAAATTATAATTCAGGAGCAGAACTGTAGCAGAGTGGTTAGCACTCCTGCCTCACAGCAAAGAAGGTCATGGGTTTGTTTCTCATCCAGGGTGTTTCTGTGTGGCGTTTGCATGTTCTCCCCGTGTTTGCATGGGTTTTCCCCGGGTACTCCGGTTTCCTCCTACCTCCAAACACATGCGATTGGGCATAGGTGAATTGGCTACTCTAAATTGTCCATAGGAGTCAATGTGAGTGTGAATGGTTGTCTGTCTCGAAGTGTTAACCCTGCGATTAACTGCCGATTGTACAGGATGTACCCAGCCTAATGCCCCAAGTTAGCTGGGATAGACTCCAGCGCCCCCACGACCCTGAACAGGATCAGCGCTAGATAATGAATGAAAAAAAAGTAGTTCAGTGGATGGATGGATGGATTGATAGCAAAAGATAAAGCTAGTGCATGCGTGTGTGTGTGTGTGTGTGTGTGTGTGTGTTTTCATTATGCATCAACCTGCTTGCTATAATGCTGTATGATTTCCAATTTGATTAGCTCCTTTCACTTGATTCGTCTGAGCCGACAAACTTTCAGGGTAAATTATGCTCACATGGCACAGAGAGGCTTCACTTGATGGCATGCGATGACCTCATCAGAGCGCATTAACCGCTCCGTAATTAACTAATAAACAAGAGCGGACGCTTACCGACCACCAGGATGATTTCTGCCCAGGCTTATGGGAGCATCTCCAGGATCGAGCACTTTAAATGTATAAGGAAATATTGTAGAGGAAGGTTCTAGCATGTTGTTCAGGAAACCTGGAGATATCCTGCTTCACTCTCCTTTTCTCTGTCCTGGTGATGCGGCAGGTAAATTTTCCAAAGTAAAAAATACCGCGTACAAAATTGGACAAGCACAAATGTTCAAGTTCGAAGTTTCTTCGTCACATGTACATCATAAATAGTACAAAATACAGTGAAATGCTTTGACAACTGACTGAAAGCATCTATATGCAATATGTATATGTGCAATAATATACACAGTGTACATATACATTATGTGCAATTTGTGCATATGGGTGTGCAAAAGAAAGTCCAAGAAAAAGTCCTGTGCAGATGTGTGTGTAAAACGCAAATAGAGCAAAGAAAAAGGAAAAAGAGAGTCCTGTTGTGTGTGTGTGTGTGTGATGCAGGAAAGTTCTGGTTGAGGGCCCGGAAAGCTTGCGGAAAGAAACTCCTCCTCGTTCTCTCTGTGTTCACTTTTAAGGAGCAGAAACGCTTCCCTGACCATAACAGAGCGAACAGTCCGTTGTTGGGGTGGTTGAGGTCTTTCCCGATCTTCCTGGCCCTGGTCAAGCAGCGTTTGTTATGGATCGAGGTATATAGTTATATAAGAAGCTCAGCACGGATGGAACGTTCAGCCGATCGCACCATCCTCTGTAGAGCTCGGCTGTCCTGCTGTGTGCTGTTCCCAAACCAGCTGCCGTGGTGATGCTGCCGGTCAGGATGCTCTCAACAGTGCAGGTGTAGAAAGTCCTGAGCACCTGAGAGGGCAATTTAACGTCCGAGATGGAAAAGACGCTGCCGGGCCTTTTTTACTATGTGGTCGATTTGGCATGTCAATGACCGATCTTGTGAGATGTGGACAACAAGATACCGGAAACGGTCCACTCTCTCCACTGGGCCCCCGTTGATGATGAGTGGTTGTCCACGATCATCTCCTTTGTATTGCTTGTTCAGGGGGAGATTGTTTTCCTGGAACCATGTCCCCAGGATTTTAATCTCCTTAATGTAGGCCGTCTCCTCATTGTTGGAGATCTGACCCACCACAACCGCGTTGTCAGCAAACCTGACAATAGTGGTGGAGTTGGAAGTAGCCAAACAGTCATGTGTGTTCAGTGTGTACAGTAGGGGGCTCAGAACGCCGCCTTGGGGAGCTCCAGTGCTGAGAGTGAGTGAAGGTGAGATGTGTTTTCTCACCCGTACTGTTTGCGGTCTGCCCGTAAGGAAATCAGAGATCCAGCGACAAAGCGATGTGCCGAGTCCCAGGACCTCCATCTTGGAAGTGAGTATGGAGGGAATTAGGGTGTTGAAAGCAGAACTGTAATCCACAAACAACATTTTTACATAATTCCCTTTACGATTGTCCAGGTGGTCTAGGGCCGTGTGATGCAAGTATGCGATCGCCTCCTCAGTGGAGAGGTTAGGTCGATACGCAAACTGTAATGGGTCCAGTGTGTCCGGTAGTGAAAAAGTGATGATGTCTCTCACTAATCTTTCAAAGCACTTCATTACAGTGGCGGTTAAGGCTACTGGACAATGGTCATTGAGACGGGCAGGCTGGGGTTTCTTGGGGACAGGAACAATGGTGGACTTTTTGAAGCATGCTGGGATTATAGACTGTTCCATGGAGACGTTGAAGATTTCTGTAAATACCGGAGCTAGCTGGTCAGCGCATGTTCTCAGGACCTGTGATGCAGTCTGGTCCTGCAGCTTTCTTGGTATTTACTCTCCTGAAGGCTGTTCTCACGTCGTGCTCTGAGACGATGAACGCGATGTCCGTTTCTGCACTCTCCACTTGCATGCAGTCAGCAGCGTTAATAGAGACTCTAGCGCTGTTAGCTGCAACCTCGAAGCGAGAGTAAAAAGAATTTAGTTCGTGTGGTAGTGAAGCATCCGTGCTCGTCATCTTGGGTGGTGGCGTTTTATTGTCAGTCACATGTTTCCAGAGCTCTGATGGAAGAGAGACTCTAGTTTTTTACTATAACGTTGCTTCGCTGTTTTCACCACTCTGCGCACGTTATAGGATGCAGCTTTATAATCGTCCATGTTTCTGGTTGTGAGCCCCGCGTTGTAGGCAGTAGAGCGAGATTTCAGAGTATCGCTGGATAGTTTTATCCACCCATGGCTCTGATTGGGAAAAATCCTGGTAACACATTTCTCAACTGTATTCTCCACCATTTTCCCAATAAATCCCACAACTACTTCAGTAAACTCGCTGATGTCATCAGAGTTGCGCCTGAACATGTCCCAGTTTGCATCATCCAGAGCGTCTTGGAACGCGGCCGCTGATTGGTCCGTTCAGCACGCAACCTCTCTTCGAACCGGAGCATCCTGTTTCAGCCTTTGTTTATACTTCGGCAACAGAAAAATGGTCGTGTGATCAGACTTCCCAAATGCTGGGTGAGATTGCGCTTTGTAACTGTCCTTAAGTTGAGTGTAGCAGTGATCCAGTGTCCTTTCGCCTCTGGTGGGGCACGTGATATGCTGATAGAAGTTGGGCATTGCACGTTTGAGGTTGGCACTGTTAAAGTCCCCCGCAACAATAAGCACAGCGTGCCGGTGGAGAGATTGATATGAAGTGAGCGCCTCATGTAGATCACATAAAGCACTGTCCATATCCGCCTGTGGTGGAAAGTAGACGGCACTGACTATGACTGAACTAAATTCCCGAGGAAGATAAAAGGGGCGACATTTTAACGTCAGAAGCTCCAGTTTCTGTGTGCACGAGTGTGAGAGAGGAAAATGCTAGCATTATTGCACCAACTGTTATTTACCATCAGGCACACTCCTCCTCCTCTTGTTTTTCCCAACTCCATCGTTCTGTCCACGCGGTGCACCGAGAAGAACTCGTGTCGACTGGATGGCGTGGTCCAGGTTCATCCATGTTTCGGTGAAACACAGGAGATTGCAGTCTTGAATGTCTCACTGGAACTTGACCCTGGTCCTGAGGTCATCGAGCTTATTTTCCAGTGACCGGACATTGGCTAACAGAATGCTAGGCAGGGTGAGTGCGGTGTGCACTGATGCCGACTCGTTTCCCTCGCAGATCCGTGGTTAAAAATGGTGTTTGGTGAAGAAATTTATGCGGTGCTTATTTAAAACCAGATGCTCGGCGTTACACAATGAAAGTTGTGTCTTAACGCTGAAAATATTTTGATGAGTCAGAACAGGAACTACCTTGTTTCATGGACGTTCCAGCACGCCAAGCACATAACTGTAAATAGATAAAGGATCATGAGGATTTGGATTTTTTTTTCTGGGTGGTGGTGTTAGCGGAGCAAAACACTACTGGAGGTGATGTTATAAAAAGTAAGCAACAGAAATCCGTGATAACAAAAATACGTGGCAGTGTTACTGATTACCCAGAACACTGATGTTAAATTAGATCTGAATCATTCACCCTGATGGTTGATTCCTTTCGAGACTCTGACGCGCCTTTCCGGAGCATTCCTTGCTGCACTTAAAATAGCGTTAATATGCAGCTGGAGGTGGTGGGGGGTCTGCATGCTAATGACGCTTTCTGTACTGTTTGCTCGCTGTCTTGTGTCTAAGCCAGTTTCTGCACTCTGAACAGGTGGTATTTATGCTCCGCGAGGTGGGAGGATGATTCACAGGGGGTAAAAAAAACATTACTCTTGGTATAGCGGGGCCCTTGCGTCACTAAACGAGCCGTGATTCACACAAGTGCTCGGTGTGTCAGGGCTGACTGTAAACGGAGATGATGATGACTGTCACCATCATTGTCAAGCAGTGCGTGTGTTACGTACCAGGATATTGCTACATCTCATATCTCAAAGACTGTCTAGAGAATGCACCACATCAATTGAGATTTTCTGTATAAAATCTTTTGAATATCCTTCAGAATCTGTAAGGTTGGAATCTCTTCAGAGCTACAGTAGACATACATGGTGAGTAACAGAAAAAAATGTTTGCAGAGTAGCAAGTTAGAGGCTTGAAGCGGGAAGTCATCCCACAAGAACATCTCAGTGCTCCATTGCT
The DNA here is from genome assembly GCA_028566295.1 of Liobagrus marginatus. Lineage (NCBI taxonomy): Eukaryota > Metazoa > Chordata > Actinopteri > Siluriformes > Amblycipitidae > Liobagrus > Liobagrus marginatus. Next base: position 6,091 of record JAOUQX010081405.1, read on the forward strand.
GTCGCTCGGATGCCCAGTGAAAGTAGATGAGGAAGTCCACCACGGAAAACACTGACGTCTGTTTTGTGAGACTACAGATGAACATATTAAATCTTCGATCAGAGCTCCTACAGGCCAAACCCAAGAATGTATTCCAGTTACTGGCACAAAGACAGGGAGCAACTTACATTTATCGTATTTATTCAAACTGCGAGGTTGAGGGTTAAAAACCTTGCACAAGGGCCCAGCAGTTAACCACTGAGCTACCACTTCCCCCATACCAAATGTTCTTTACATCCAGTGCCACTTTTTGGGCCTCGCTAGTGTAGGGAACCTCAATGCAGTTTTATAGAAAACATAGTTCAAGTAAAATCAACTGACCCATCATGATTTGGCACTGATAGTGCATCAAATGAATGATCAAATAACGTAAAGAAAAGAAAATTGTGGAGCTCGATTCATCTGATAGTGTGACGGTGTCCCAACGTTGTGTGTAAATCATGACTACACAATAAACAAGTGGGATGCTGCAAACTGACCCTGAAGTGAAAATCACACCGAGGCTATCGCCCTGCTTATCAGCACGGTGTGCTCCCACCTGAGCGATATCCGATCCATACCCAGACCCCCGAGTGGCTCTCCGATCTCCGAACCCTCTCCAATCCATAGGCAGGTTAGCTGTCGGTCAGAAACCGCAAGCGTTTGGACAAAGCTCGACATCATCCGGCATTCTCTCCAGTCTGCTGTAAGAAGCAGAGGATTGCCACATATTGCACAACCATCGTGCATGTTCTATGTATCTGTCCTGTGTCGTATTGTATGTACTGTTTGTTTTGCACTGTCTGTGCTTGTTGCACTTTGTTGTACGCTGCTCTTTGTTGTTCTATTTTGTGTTATGTTCTAATCTGACTCTTTGTTGTTCTGTTGTGTTTTATGTGACTGTTGTTCTGTTTTGTGTGACTCTGTGTTATATGTAGCATCATGGTCCTGGAGAAACGTTGTTTCGTTACACTGTGTATTGCAACAGCTGTATATGATTGTAACGACAATAAAGCTACTTGAACTTGAAAGACGTCTTCAGCGGAATCATCTTGAGCTGGAAAGTTTGACGTAATCGCTGGTGCCGAATAATAACGCTCTCCACCTCTTTCTTCACGCCTCCTTCAAGACTGAAATGAAGGAGCAGGAATACTGTGCGAAGCTTCAAAAGTGTTTCATTCTCACTGTTTACACATTTACCTTTACAGCATATGGCCCTTATCCGGAGCGACTTACATTTATCTTATTTATCCAAATGAGCAGTTGAGAGTTAAGGACCTTGCTCAGGGGTCCAGCGGTGACTGGCTAGAAGATAGATTGTCCTAAGAATAGACATGAAGAAGAAAGAAACTCTTGACCTTGCATGACCTCGATCCTGCTTGTGCCACCAAAAACTAATCAATTCATCTGCTGAGGCTTACAAAGGCCGAGGCTGCTGGAGCGACGAAATAAGGATTAACATTTTAATGGATGTTTTACAAAATCAAATGTAACAGCCAACAGAATACAATTTTTATGCAACAAATGAGCCCTATGATCACTACCTGAAGTACATCAACACCTGCAGATATTCTATCTACATCATACAGGATTTACACCACATGATCAGAACAATACTTTTCTAAAACAGCAGCAATATCAAGACGTTTGCACTCTGGTTGACCAACTGAATCAATTACATTTTTTTTACTATTTAGATTAAAAAAGAACTGTGTGCTTCTTTTGTGGTTATACATAGGGTCATTATCGGAAATGTAAATAAATAAATAAACAAACAATTAAATGCAATATTCAGTGAATTGGGTAGCCAAAGATAGTTTTACTATTATTAAACATTCATTAGGCACTTCATTTCCATGTTTCAATAGTTTTGTTGAAAATAAATGCCTTTCCGGTGTGATATGTGATGGGAAAAGGGGACAACAGCAAAATGTGGATTCAAACTCATGTCGGTCAGAAAACGTAATTCTGAGTTATATTGTCTATTTACCACACCACTTAAGACAATGTTCTACATGAGTCAGTCGTTAATCTTTAGTTCCCTAGCCATACACTGGTGGGCAGAGCTACCTTAAAACAATGATATTAGTGTTAAAAATAGCTGTCATATTTTTTTAGCCCGGAACATAATGTCAATTGGATAATCCAACCCTGTGCACGGTTGACTGAAAGACAATATGAGGGATGAAAGCTTCATCAGTGAGGTCAAAGGCAAGTCAAACTCTTCAGGATGCGCAGCTACAGGAAATATAACCTCTGCCCCTCCTGTTGATCATCATTACATCAATCAAGTTACCATTTTGATGGAGCATGTGGCTTGTTAATGCTAGTTACAGAATTAAATATTAGACCGCATCTGCATTTAGCTCAAGTGATCTGGTGCTAGATAACAGGATCATTTCATCCTGGAGACAGAAATTTTTTTGGGGTTAAAAGTAGAGTATAAATATAATATTTATGATGCACGTGTGTGTGCTGGAATTGAAACACTGGCATGCCATAAGCATAGAAATCACTGTTGATCAGGGTTGCTTGGAAACTGGCGCGTTACGGAGCACATATCCGGCACATTTCACTCGGCACGCCGCATGTGGGCCTGGCGAGCCGGCAGGTGTGCTTCTGTAACGATTTTCTTTTTAAAGGAAAGGTCTCATTATTTCTGGGAACGCTGTCGGTAATGAAAGCACTACCGTGCAGCCGGATTGATTCATCTGACTCGTGCTGTGGGGTCTCAGCTTTAAGATCAATGGCGTAACGTGGCAGCTTGTGTGTGTTTGTGTGTGTGTTTTTTGCGTTTTAAAATGAGATACAATGCTTAAATAACGTTTACACACGTTTAGGACCGCTAACGTAGTTAATGGGCAGTGAAAGTTTAAGCTGACGATTAGCAGCCTGGGGTTTGTTTTTTGCGCATTTATCATTCCATCGATAATGTAGCTTTAAATTAGTATTTCATGGACCATCACTGAGGCGTGAGTCATTCATCTCCGAAGGAAGTCGGCCATTTTACTCTCATAAATGTAATATGAGGTTGTTAAATGTCTTCACAGTTTAGGTGGTGTCCCTCAGGGACGGATGCTAGCCTAAGGATAACAATAAAGACAAGTCTTCTTCATGTTATTAACAGTTTAATTGTGTTAATGTTTTGAACTTGTAATACGGTTTTTATAATATAAAACTGTTTTATGATTCCTACAGAGCTAGTTAGCTAAGCACTTTGTGTGGAATGGTCTGTTATAAAGAGCTGTCTCTTTTTCTCTGTGACGGCAATACCTGTGGCTGCCTCGAAACGTGTAGGAAGATCACCGGTTTCTTTTGTTTGCAAATCACCTTGGGTTGAACAGCGGTACGAAACAGGGCAAAGTGTATGCCTCGGGCAGAAATCCAGCAGCATGAGACAATAAACTCCGTCAGTTTCTCTTTTTTCTCTCGCTTTCTCTCATTCTCTCTCTTTATTCCCTCCGTCTGATCGAGGTTTATGCAAGAAAGCAGTTCATTTCACACAAGGTCTTTAACCTCCTTGTGAGAGCGAGTTAGCTCGACAGAAGGCTTAGAGAGGGTGCTTCAGACGTTTGTAAACACCAGGTGTGACGTAGGAGAGAAATAAAGAAAACGTGAGTGTAGTTTCCTTGTGCTGCTGCAGTGAATGTAACCGCACTTGTTTTAGGCTTGATATTGTCGTGGATGAATGTATGTAAACAAGTTGCCTCAGACTTGACCATAAAATACTCTGTGCTCCATTTGTTTTTATTCATAAATTAATTATGATTTACATTCATGTTTTTTTTGCATAAATAATCAGGTTTATTTCTGCTGCATTGCTTTAACGCAGCTATTTTTTGGGGGGGTTTTTGTGCCAAGATGATAACTGCCTCATGGACAGAATTTAGCTTGCTCTGTACTACATCAATAGTTTCCTGAGAGTGTTCTGATAATCACTCAATAATCTGAAACAGCAAAACAAACATAATCCAGCTGTTACTGTACTAACTAGCATAGGTTTATTACACAGAGTAAACTGATACATTTGATTGGACAGAATTTGAAAAACGTATTTGGTTTTATTTCCTCGTTCCTTATAAACGAGTAAGAGTGAGCTCAATTCAAGAATAATCTGTAAAGTGAATGACTTTAAACATTTGGTTAGTTAAAGGAAACAGGCAGAGGCGCTCTCGAGTGAGGGATGATGGGCCTTTTGTGTTTAATTAAATCAATATGAGATTTTTAATTCATTTCATTACGTGAACAACATTTGTCTGGAATTGGGTCAAAGTTTACGCAGTTGTCCTGTATTACCGTATTTAAATGAATTGATCAACTTTGGCTGATATTTTCATTCAGAGTGATTGTGGATGATGAAGAGAGTCAGCAGAAGTTGTGCTTGAAGCTGGAATGTAAACTCCCGAGCCTCTGTTTGGTCCTTGGACACTCAAGCACTAAAGGATTTTATACTCGTGATCAATGCAGATCTGAGCAGACTTCAGTATTGAGCCGGGATTAGTCGAGACGAGGCGGATTGACTCTGGATCACAGTTCCATCTGGTTCCATCTCTAAAGCATCAGATTGCAGATCAGATGTCGTATGTAAGCGTGGCTCTGGGGCTGCGCAGGACTGCGGCGGCGTGTGATATGAAAGGCAGCGTGGCCTTTGAGCTTAAAGGTCATAAATGAAATCCCTGTCTTTGTGGACACAGACATGTCTAAAAATTCTGTCTATGAGATGCAACGTTTTTGAGGCGTGATTCAGCTTCACACACACACACAAACACACACACACACACACGCACACACACACACACACACACACACACACTACAGTAGAGAGTGTATGGGGGGTTAAACACTGGGCTCTGTGCCCAGCGTTAGTGTTTGTGTCTCCGCTTTCATTGCTGCTCGTGCCGTGTTGTGTGTTTAGATGGAGCAAAGCTGTGTTTTCCTCCACATATTTACACAATCTGCAAAATTAAGATTATATTTGGGCAAGAGGGACAAGGGGATGATGATGTAATTGGTTATCAGCCACGCAGAATACATCATCGTCATCAACGCTAATCCTCGACTGAGTGCTCGTTGTAATAGGCAGAAGCAAAAAGGGAGTAAATGATTAACAACTTGCGAGCGAAGCCAATGCTCCCCGAGATGATAGCCATACTTGATTGATTGATTGATTACTTAAGTCATTTATATTTAGCATATCAGTGATAAAATAAATTTATAATGGGCATATGGTGGCTCAGCAATTAAGGCTCTGGGTCAGTGATCAGAGGTTCAAGCCTCAGAACTGGCAAGTTATCATCACTGGGCCCTTGAGCAAAGCCCTTAACCTCACTGGCTCCAGGGGTGTCATACACTGGCTGACCCAGCGCTCTGACCTCAGCTTCCTAATAAGCTGGGATATGTGAATATGATTAATCCCCCGGGGGATTAATCAATTATAATAACATTTAAAAAATAATAATAAACTAATACTGGATTCTGATTGGTTAAAACATTGATTGGCAGATCAAAAACTGTTTTAGAGCTGATATTCTGTATGGGTTTTTTTAACTGTAAGGAATTGATTATTGGAAGGAGTCTCCAGTGTCAGCATGCGTTTTAAATCTGCTATTTCTGGAGAAGTAGTTCATCAGCAGCGTTTCACCTTTAGACCTGTCAGTTGTCGGTTCTACGTTTCCGTACATCCTGTAGTACCGTGTTTACCATAAACACACTGAGAAAATAAGCGTGTTTTGTTCAGTCTGACGGCAATAAATTGTGATGATTTGCTTGTTGAAGCTTCTAGAACATTTTGTAGTTTCAGGCTGCATAAAATGTACTTTGTATAGCAGTTCTTCTAGGGAAAGTAGGTGTGTGTGTCTGTGTAAAAGAGAAAAAAATTGTCTTGGTCACTGCTGTACATTACATTCGATCCTTGGTGGTTGTCATGGCAATGTGACGTCAGCGTTGAGCTGAGAAAAACCTCAGCCAGTTATACAATACAAAAGGCCTCATATCGTGTGTGTGTGTGTGTGTGTGTGTGTGTGTGTGTGTGTGTGTGTGTGTGTGTGTGTGTGTGTGTGTGTGTG
>JAOUQX010081410.1:0-12173 GCA_028566295.1 Liobagrus marginatus
TCGTGCACAAAATGGCGACGCCTATAGCGAAAATAAACAAACGTCTCCAACACAAATAATTACGTAGGTCCGCTACAGTAGCTACATCACATTTATCTGATTAACTGATTTTAATATTCATAATTCTGTCGAAGGTTTATCCAAATTTACAATAGCAAAGCTTCCCCATTGACCTTGAGGAAAAACTGACCAAATGAAAATTGGCAGGAGAAGCCCAAGCGGCTTTTGTCGAGTTAAAGGATACGTTTTCCACAGCACCAGACCTCAAATATCCAGATCCTGACCTCCCGTTCATAATAGAAGTCAACACCTCAAACTGTGGAACGTTTTCCCAGAGACATGGTTCTCTGGAAAACTTTATCCATGTGCATTCTTCTCAAGAAATGAAACTTAAAGGAATTTTGATGTTGAAAACGAAGAACTACTCCCTATCAAGGTGGTGTTGGCGACACTGACTGGAGGGTGCCAAATATCCATTTCAGGTGATTACAAGTCTGTTTAGTCAACGTTCAAAGACAGGTTGTTGGTTCTGGACCAGTCTGTGGAATTTACTCTCTGTATGCTGACATTGTCCATTTCAATTCAATTCAATTCAATCCATTTCAGTTCAATCAATTCAATTCATAAAGCGCTTTTAACAATACACATTGTCTCAAAGCAGCATTAGAGAAGATAAACAGTATGAAGAAAACGAAAAATGTGAATTTGTAAAATGTATCCCATTGAGCAAGCCTTAGGCGATGATGGCAAGGAAAAACTCCCTAATGCAATTTTAGGAAAAAAACCTTGAGAGGAACCAGTCTCGGGGGGAAACGCATCCTTTTGTTGGGGACAGCAGAATTTGTTGTTACAGGTGATATGCAGTGTAAAAATAAACATACGAACATATCTTCAGTCTTGCCCAATCCTTGTACACCCATCCATCAGTCAGCGATGATCACCTCCAGCCAGAGGAAGGGCACGTGTCAGGATCAACCGAGACAGCCAGGGACACTGGAAGCTCAGTTGCAGCAGGTATAACTCAGCAAAAGACAGAATGTGAGGTATTAGATATGCCCTTATAACAGGTAAATATAATGCACACTATTTACACACTGCAGGAAAGGACTGTTGAAGTAATTCGGCCCCTTGGTCTGTTTATTTAATTTTGAGAGAGCTAACTCTGATAAGCTTGACTGAACAAATATGTTTTTAATCTGGACTTGAACATTGAGATGGTGTCTGAGTCCCGAACACTACTTGGGAGACTGTTCCATAACCCTGCACCCTGATGTGGCTTTTATCACCTGCGGTACGAATAAATAACCTGCACCTTTGGATTGCAGCAGGCACGGAGGATCATAATGAACTAGAAGTTGGCGTAGGTACTGCTGTGCGAAACCATTTATCGCTTTATATGTTAGTAGTAGTGTTTCATGATCAATGCGAAATTTACCTGGGAGCCAATGTAATGAACATAATATAGGAGTGACGTGTTCACACCTGGTTTTAGTAAGAACTCTAGCGGCTGCATTCTGGACTAATTGGAGTTATTGGAGTGCGTATTGTTCTACCTGAGCATGCTAACAATTAAACATTACAGTAATCCAACCTGGAGGTAAAAAATGCATGAACGGGCATTTCAGCATCATGTAAGGACATTATATTTATTATTTTAACAATGTTTTTCAGATGAAAATAAGCTATCATGGTGATATTATCTACATGGGCTTCAAATGAGAGACTAGAGTCAATACATTGGATGAGACCCAGCACGGTTGTGTCGTGTGCGAACCTAATTATGGGCGTCAGCAGTGTGAACAGCTGGGGACTGAGGTGTATTGCGGGGGGCAGCATGGTCTTAAACAGTCAATATAACAGCCCCACTTTGCCAACAAATAATACCTGTCAGTCACATTTCAATATTTTTGATCTCTTGAAAGGTTGTCATTTCAAAAAATAGATATCATGTTAATGTTAATGCTTATCATGTTAAGTTGACACATCTAGATGCAATTATCTAATAAATCTAGATGCAATTATCTAATAAATATTGAACTAACTGCTCGCAAACTTGGGCTAATTACAGTCAATCAACTGTCCTTTTCCTTGCATGCTGCCCCCTCGGGTGCTTCTGCAGTCTCTTGTCATTTCCAGACTAGACTACTGCAACTCCCTTTTGGCAGGTATAACTCTGAGTGTTACCTGTCCTCTACAGATGATCCAGAATGGAGTGGAACCACTTGTTTTCAATCTCTTAAAGTTCTCTTACAACACCCCATTGCTGCGCTCCCTTCACTGGCTTACAGAAACTGCACACATCAGATTTAAAATAAATCGAAAACCGCTCAATAAGGTACACACGCTATGATTTTTGGTTACAAATATTGTATAGTATGACACTAGAGACTTTATGGTCGCAATCTTTGCTGAACATGCCGAGACTTGTTAAGAAAATGATGAAAAACATTTGCCCGCTGGCTCATCGGTCAATGAGCCTGAACAGAGTCAGGCATAGACTAGCAGCAAGGCTTAGTCCGGTGGTCGCAAAAGTTCTTCAAATTATGAATGATGAAATTTCTAATGCAATATATGAGAAACTCAGCCTGCTGGCAGAAATGGTGCATAATCAGCTGAAAGCAGCTGAAAGATGTCAATAATCGATTAGCCGAGGCACAATGGAGAGTCATAGCGCTAGAAGCATCCTCGGAAGACGCGCAGTCTTGTGCTTTTACTCTAGTTGTGGATCCTTGAATTTCTCGGCCGGCATACTAATGGGTCACATTAATGTTGAAAGGGCACATCATACGTAGCCACAAAACCAGGTGCCAGGGATTGGCCATGTATTGTCTGGTTTAATATCTACGGTGACAAGCAGTGAGTTAAGGATGGCAGAAGGAGGCAATCGCCAGAGGGAGAGCTGCGGTATGAGGACAGGAAGGTATCATTCTGCAAGGATTTTTCAGCTTCAGTGATTTGGACACATAAAGAATTAAATGCAGTCATGGAGCAACTTTGAGATATGGGGGCTCCTGGCAGGTCTACCTCTGAGTGCCACCCATCCTCTACATATGATCCAGAATGCAGCTGCAGGACTCATTTTCAACCTCCCGAAGTTCTCTCACACCACCCCATAACTGCATTCCATTCACTGGCTTCCAGAAACTGCACACATCAGATTTAAAACATTGATGCTTGCTTACAAAGCCAAAAGCAGAACAGCACCCACTTAAATCTCAGCACACCACGCACCGCACCACACATCCTCAGAGCAACAAGTACTGCTCGACTTGTCCAACCCTCCCTCGGAACACATGGTAGGTCTGCCGTACGACTTTTCTCTGTTCTGGCACCGAGGTGTTGGAATAAACGTCCCATCAATGTCAGACCAGCCGAGTCACTGGCTGTCTTCAAGAGACGCTTAAAGAGCTAGCTCTTTCTTAAATTCCTACCCCTTGATAGTTATTGTTTTTCTTACTTATTACTACCAAGTGCACTTTGGTCTAATCCAATGAACCAGACTTGAAAAATTAATTGATGGAGGTTTTAAAGGACTCTTGTTTGCTGCTTTTGATAAGGGCGTCTGCTAAATACTGTAAATGTAAATGTTGCGTCTTTGAGACAGCAACTGCAGTCTCCTACCTGGACAAGAGCAGCCTATTTTATCAGCATTACATTGGCACCCAGTTCACTATCTCATTGATTATAAAATACTACTGTTGGCGTATAAAGCGCTGAATGATTTTGCGCCGCAGTACCTAAGTGAACTTCTAGTTTTCTATGATCCTCCCTGCTTACTTTGATAAAAAGGTGCAGGTTATTTGCTCATACTATAAGTTGTAAAGGCTACAGCAGGAGGCAGAACTTTCTCTTAAAGTTATGCAATTATGGAACATCCTTCCAATTAGTGTTTTGGACTCAGACAAAGTCTCAATGTTTGCAGTCCAGGTTAAAAGCACATTTGTTCAGTCAGGCCTAAAGTAAATAGTTCTCTCTCAGGCAAATTAGCAGATCAAGAGGCCAGAGTATTGCTGGAGTCCCTTCCTGCACTTTGCTTGTATTGTACATTGTATAACTATATACCTACCTAATACCTCTCATATTCTGTCTCTTTGCCGAGTTATACATGCTGCACCTGTGCTTCCAGTGTCCTGGCTGTCTCAAACCTTCCTGATCCATGCAATTCCTTGCCACTGTTGCCTCAGGCTTGTTCATTGGGATCCATTTCATTTCAGAATTTTTTATTTTTATCTTTATTCTTCATCTCCTGTGAAGCTGCTTTGTGACAATGTTTAAAATTAAAAGTGATATAGAAATACTTTTTGAATTGAATTGAGATTCTGTTCATCTAAACACATTTAAACCTGTAATGAGACAACAATTTTAGGTGCTATTTCTGAGCAAGACATTCACATTTTTGGATATTGGTTGCGGCTCTTGTTTTTCATATACCTGAATGAAAGATTTTTTCAATTATTTTCCACAAAAAAGCGTCTTTATTACTACCATTCAACCCAACCTCAGGCTCCTGAAGGCCCGGGTATACTTTACTTTCCACGTCCGGACTCATCTCGAAAAAAACACTATGATAAAAGTTTGCTAATGTAATTGACTGCATGATAGTTTCACTACTTATTTTATTGATACGCTGTGATTTGGCAACATAAAAACAAGTCCATTGGCAGTAACTTAACTTTTACCGCACGTGTGATCAATGCATTGTTTTGTTGTGGTTACGTGCATGAATATGTGGACATGATGTTAACAAACGGCGCTTTCACTTTCCAGGTTTCCATGCTTCAGTGCATATTGTATGTTCTGATAAAATAAATTTAAAAAAATAATAGCTGCCACTGAGCGCAACTGAGATCAATACAGCTACTGACGGCATCTTGGAAGTGTGTGGTAAACATTGCCGCATCTTTGTTGTAGGAACTGTGACAACATATGATAGCATGTAATGGTGTAGTTGTGGTGTCCCATTTCTTAGGGAAATATTTTTAGCCCTACCCTTTGACACTTTGTTTCAAAGGGCAAGGCGAAGGGATAGGCGTAGGGATAAGGGTAATTGGGTGTAAAGTCTTCCCTCCAACTGCCTTATGTAACTTTATTCAGCTGACTATCTGTCCTGGGGTTGATTGGACTTTGATTGGAGTTTTTCTTCTCTGTGATATAATGTTAAGCATATCAGTGTAGCAATGATATTAACTCATTATAATCAATTATACATATGTGCATTAAATTGGAACTAACTGCAACAGAATTTAACTTCTGGTCTGACGGCTGATCTGTTTGTCCACTAAACTGATAGTATGATCTTTATCAACTCAAAGAATGAACATTTTCCAGATGCTATGCGGAGAATAATTTACTAACAGTCAATAATTAAAAAATATCTATAAGCATGTAGCAAGGGTCAACGTTGAAGAGCCCTGATTGTGAACAGCAAAACAAAATGAGATTAAATAGGATAGGAAAACTAAAGTCAATGGCGCATCTATACAGAACTATGAGGAGAAAGGAGAATTATACATACACTTTCACCTAGTACTTTAAGGGTAAAATTACTCACTCTGTCTACCTAAGCACAACAATGACTCTTTCACCACGGTGCCGTCAACTTGAGACATATCACAATACATTTTTGTCTTGGGTGGCTTGTAAACTCTTTTGACCTTAGCCTCTCCGATCTCCGTGCGTGGCTCTCTTTTGCCTGCACTTGCCTCGTCCATTGTCTCCTTTTAATGAAACACTCTCATCCACTCACTCACACACACATACACATAACACTGTTCTCTTGGCTCACTGTCACTCCTCCGCTGGCTGGCCTGATGCTACCATCTTGCCTTCATCTCACGCTTTTCAGACCAGTGCTCTGAGCAGGGACACTCTTCAGAACACTGCCAACCCCAGGATCGCCCCCAGCACTGTCTCTCCGATCCGTGCCAGTTCCGCTAGCCACCCTGTAGAAAACAAGCATTCACAATGCATACACAATGCTGTGTATGATGTCAGTTGACATAGCTTCCGGTTAACGTAGTTCCTGTTTCCAAACTGCTTGGCACGAGTTTCTTGCCTTTCTTGCTGGTGTCGGCATTTAACTTTGAAACTATAATAGTTCAGATGTATTTGTTTCGTTATTAATCTAGCACTGCCGCTCTTGTCTGAACTTAATTTTTTTTTATATTTCGGGGAATTTTTTTGGAGAATATCAAGATTATTTTTCCAAATTGTAGGAATCACATGCCACAACGTCACAATTAAGCTTGAGCACCGAAACCGCTACTCCCAGCACCTCACCTCAAAACGTGCTTGGTTATGTCCAGCTCAGGTGCTCCGAAGACCCCGCCCACCCAGATGATGTTCACTCCAGGTCAAGCCCTGGTCGAGAACCTCTTCCCCTCCACCGTCACCGGTCTTCCGCTTCGCCAGCTTTCGTGAGACAGAACATGACACAGTGATCATAGGAGATTCCATTGTCTGGCACGTTCATGTTACCGCAGCTACAGGTTAGGTGTGCACTCATTGTTTTCCTGGTGCTCGTGTTCTCAATGTCTCTGCACAGGTACAGGCAATCCTGAACCAGAACATTGGAGCCGCTGTCTTCCACGTCGACACCACGCGAACGACACCAGTTTGAGACAGACGGAGATCCTGATGAGGGACTTCCAAGATCCTTGTTGATTCACGAAATGCAGCACATCGCCCGCAACCATTATCATATCAGGATCCCTTCACACATTCCAACATGGGATTGAAATGTTCAGTAGGTTTTATGCTTTTAATGAATGGTTACAGTCATGGTGCCCCTAACAACATTTGATGTTTGTTAATAACTGTAATGTTTTCTGGGAGCATCCTAGATTCTTCTGCCACGACAGTCTGCACCCCAGCAGAATTGGAATGAAAGTGATGTCGGACAACATATGAAAGGCTCTACACTTCATCTGACTTGTAAGTCATTATGCAAATCACAACTATAATAGCCATTTTTCAACTGATCAACCCCATATTAAAGAGACTGTGTCTGTTCCTAGAGCTAAACTAAAATGTAAAAATAACAGAAAAATCTGTTTGTGTAATCTGATCAGTATAAAACCAGATCCAAATGAATACACAGATAACACATTTGAGCTGAAGCTAGGACTGTTAAATATTCGCTCTATATATATTCGCGATCGAAAGCTCTTGTTGTTAATCAAAAAATTACTTATTTGGGGTTTAATGTGTCATGTTTAACAGAAACATGGATTAAAATGAATGGGTACGTAACGTTAAATGAAGTTAGTCCACCTGGGTTTAGTTATATACATCAGCCTCGTCTAGTAGTCCGGCCATGCGGTGTTGCATTTATTTATGATAATATTCTAACTGTCACACACAAATCTATTGTCACTCCCACTGACATTACCCGGCTGGCCACCAATGAGCGATGATGGACTTACCGGGGAAAACAGGCGTGTTGTGTGTCTGTGTGTGTGCGCGCGCGTTTGTGTGTTTCTCACCGCTTTCTCACTCCCACTCACTCACACCTGTTCCTTTTTTAAGTAATCACCCTCATTAGCACAGGGTATAAATCCCCTTCATTTCCTTCACTCTGTGTCTAGTTTTGCCACATTGTGTTTGTTTGTCGGATGGTGTTTTGGCGCACACAAGTTAGTATCGCCTAACTCTCTTCGAGCACTCCTCGAAGTTTCTGTGTACTTCTACTTAATTATAAATAATATATGTTCACTGCGATTGCATCGCCTCAGCTGCATTTATGCTTTGACGCCTGCACACGTGCATCACACAGAACTAGATTGACCCAGATGCAGCAATGGACATCGCGGGGTGACTATCCTGATCTGAGCCAGCAACGCTGGAGGGAGGCGTGCGAATGACTGGAGAGTCCCCCGCCGAGGTTGGTTTGGCAAAATCGATTTGGCATGCCTCAGTTTGATCTACCCTGGATTCATTAGAAATTTACTCACAATCTGAAGCAATTTCAGACCATTATCCTGTCTTGTTTAAATTGTGTATTAGAAATGATATACGCACCTTGCCACATTACCGTGTTAAACGTACGTTTATATCTTATACTTAAAAGTAAGATAGTTAGTGAGAAAAAACTGGCACCTTGGTGAACATGAGAAAATTAGAGCATAAATAGCATCAAACCAAATTAGTAGTGTTCCAAAGTGTGTGAAAGGAAAGCCTTCTGAGTTATAATTTATTTTTATATTAGTGCTGGGAGTATCTTTCTAAACTGAGCCTAAATTTTATTTAATACCGTTGGACCCAAGCTCTACTACTCCTGGATGGTGTAACGTTGGGTGCAGAGAGAGGAGGCAGGATCCAAATGCAGAAGGCTTGTTTAATCAGCAAACAGTGCATTGACACCCGAACACAAACACATGATATCGTGGCTATGGCTACGGCTACAAACACTGAGAGCTGACTACAAAATAAAACGGCTATCAACGCTAGCGATAAACATAAACACAGATGATAAACATGTAAACAGAAACGGCTAGCATTGCTAGCGTACATGAAACGTACTGACGTTGCAACAACGCGCGAACTGTTACCGTCCGGGTTCACGTCCACAAACCTGCAGTGATCATACGAACACGTAGTCCTTGGTTCAGGCAGAAACTTACATGAAAACACAAACATAAACATACATTCGCTCAGCCGTCACTAAGCACACGCTCGATAGTCACTCAGCAGTAGCTAGACAATGTTCCGTGCTGAACATCGGACGTCATCCGGTATTTAAACAATCCCACACAGGAAGTCCTGTGGCCGTGAACTTTAGTCCGTTGTTCAGCGAAGCTGCTCCATCTACTGGGCAGGGTAGGTACCGCCATTACAGGTGGACAAACTGTGTCAGGGGTAATACTTTATTATTTAATTTAAATTTCGATCTGACTTCTTTTTCTATGAATTGCCATTAATTAAACCATCATACATTACTCAAATAATTTAACAAACCAATAGTTAAAAGAAATACTTATCAGATTCTAGTTGAGAGAGAGCAAGTAAACTTTATTTGCAGTCAAGATATACTTTATTCCTGTAACAGAAGTACCCGGCTCCTACTAGCGGAGGGAGCCTCCTCTTACACTTTTGGCACCACAAACTCTGCCCCTTGACCTGTGCACTTCACTTCCTGTTTGTGATACATCTAAACCGTGTGCTTTCCATTGAATGGTTGTAAAGTATTGTTCTCACTACTATGCTAATATGTTTGTATTACTCAAAGTCAATTTGTCAATCTGTATGTTGTAGTGTTTGTTAAGTGTTCTATGCCAAGTCATGTTCATGTTCTTTGTAAAACTCAAGCTATGCCAAGTATCTGTTTTTTAGTGGTTGTTTGTTAGTCGCTGTGATTGTTAGTTAAAGTACACTGTGTTGGTAGCTTTAGCTGTGTATATATCTGTTCACCAAACCACTCTGTTCATTAAACACTCCTGCACCTGGATCCTAATCTCCTCCTTGACTGAACGTTACAGAATACCTTACCGAACGATGGATCCAGCAGAGTGTGCCCATCTGGTGCTAGGCATTGTCAGCTTGACGGCCCTCATCAGAGATCTGAGCCGCCAAATAGCAGCACTCCAGCCAGACCCCCCTCAGTCGGCCCAGCCAACTCAGGCACAGCCAGACCCCGAGCCAATTCATGCCCTCCTGGTACCCCCCACGAAGAACAATGTATGGAGTCCCCTAGCTATCCAGTTTGTTAAGCCCGATAATGAGCCCCGTTATGTCCCTGTGAGCCCTATAGAAGCCGCTGGGGGCCCATGCAGCTGAAGGCGTAGCTATATAAGCCGCTGCGGAGCCCCATGTAGACACTGAGGTCAGTGTAAGGCTCTGTACAGCCAAAAGCTTAGATGTAGCAGCCACTGTAGAGCCCCATGCAAACATAGAGGTCAGCATAGAGCCCCATGCAGTCGGCAGTCGTAGGCTATGCTATAGAGCCACAGGTAACTGCTACAGTCACTAGAGGGTCCCGTACAGCTCCAGAGCCTAGCTTTAGCCCTGTGGGTGGAGGGGGAACCAAAGACTCTGGTTCAGTGGTTAAAGTTCCTGCCCCCCCACCCTTGGCCATGTCCTTGTGTGTTGTGGCTGCTGCTCCGCTGATGACCTCGCTCCGTGCCCTAGCTCAATTGAGGACAATGCTGGATTTGCCTAGGAAGCGGAGGACGTCGCTCGGTCAACTGCCTCGTACGAGGACGTCGCTCGGTCAACCACCTTGGCCTAGGACGTCGCTCTTGCCTCGCTCCCCCCTTTGGCCTCGGCGCTTCCCTCGCTCCCCCCTCTTGCTGCCTATGCACATCCAACGACGACCTCAGGCTCACCGGTCCAGTTGCTCCCCCCTCAGGGCTCGCTTGCGCCTCTACTTTGCTCATGGCCCTGGCCCCCCCGCCACCCTTGTTTGGGAACACCCGGAGGTGTTCCGTGGAACGGCAGTACCTGGCTCCTACCCACGGAGGATTACCGCTTACACTTTTGGCACCACAAACTCTGCCCCTTGACCTGTGCACGCTACTTCCTGTTTGTGATACATATTGTATCACCAAGTACCTGTTTGTTAGTGGTTGTTTGTTAGTCGCTGTGATTGTTAGCTAAAGTACAATGTGTTGGTAGCTTTAGCTGTGTGTATATCTGTTCACCAAACCACTCATGTTCATTAAACACTCCTGCACCTGGATCCTAATCTCCTCCTTGACCGAACGTTACAATTCCAGAGGGCCCTCGGAAGATAAAGTTTCTATCAGCAAAATTCACTGTTGTCCATCCTGATTAAGCTGATAAGCTGCGCTGAAACACATGCCAAATCAAATCAACACACACCCATTGGCCGTCCCTATCTTATATACTTGTCGACCCCTCCTACATTTACCTCATTCACAGGCGTTTTTATATGTCTGACACCTTGTTCGATAGTCTAGGTTTTTTCCTGGCCCTTTATGCATGCTGGCTATATGCATTCTGCAAAATAATTTTTACTACAAAGCATCAACGTTTCTTTTGCGGACAGAGGCATACATCAAGTTTACACAAGCGTACACCAAGCCTAACCCTAATCCTAACCCTAACCCTAACTCTATCCATAACCCTTTTCCTATATATGGGCCTCCTCTTTTTATTGTTTTATTTCGTTTTCCAATATTATTGGGTCAAATTGTCATTTATGTTTAATTTAATAAACTTTGTGGATTTATTTTTATTCATCGGACAATGTATAAGTACTTTTATTCTTCTATAATTCCTGTTTAATATGGTGATTCTATTTATTTCTTTTATAAGTTCATACCATACATTCTTAAAGTGATACTGTCTATGCTTTTATACTTCATATGCTTTTTTTACACACTCCTTGTCAGACTCAGTTTCCTGTGCAGCGGTGTATGTGTGTGTGTGTGCGTGTTAATCCGCGTCGTGTCTCTTGCCTGACCTGATCATGTCAATGTCACTCAGACATTACAGGTCTGATCTTAACATAGAACATGTATCAACCTGTTGACAGTTCAGACGTTCAAAGTTTATTTGTCACATGTACATCATACATAGTACAACATACAGTGAAATGCTTTGACAACTGACCGAATGTTTGCTGTAAAATAGGGGTGAGGGAGAGGGAGAGAGAAAGTGTACATGGGGGTTGGTTGCATATAAATAATATTTACAATAAGTACAGCAATTACAAATGATAAATGTACATCTAAATGCAATATGTATACTGTATGTGCAATAATATAATATATACAGTGTGCATATACATTCTGTGCAATTTGTGCAGATGTGTGTGCAAAAAGCAAAAAGAGTAAAGAAAAAGTAAAAAATAGAGTCCTGTTGTTGGATGTGTGTGCGTTATGTGATAGACTTCTGGTTGAGGGCCCGAATAGCTTGCGGAAAGAAACTCCTCCTCATTCTCTCTGTGTTCGCTTTTAAGCAGTGGGAACGCTTGCCTGACCGTAACATAGATAACAGTCCATTGTTGGGGTGGTTGATGTCTTTCCCAATCTTACTGCCCTTGGTTAAGCAGCGTTTGTTATATATGGATTACAGGTCAGGAAGTTCAGTGTGGATGGAGCGTTCAGCCGGTCGCACCACCCTCTGTAGAGCTCATCTGTCTTGCTGTGTGCTGTTCCCGAACCAGGCTGTGATGCTGCCGGTCAGGATGCTCTCAACGGTGCAGGTGTAGA
>JAOUQX010081415.1:0-12171 GCA_028566295.1 Liobagrus marginatus
CTCTGCTGTATTTAATGTGCTCCATGTTGAAAAGAAAATTAGAAAAAGTAGCAGGTAAAACTAGTATAAAACAAGAATATTTAGTAAGCTAAGTACAGAGTAGACGCGACGGCAGCCGACTAGAGCAGCGCCATCTTGAATGCAAATGTAAGACTCATTCGTGATCATGAACCATTTCACATCACCTCGAAATCTTCACACAGGCCAAAGATTGCGCAATATCCATTTACACCTGAAGCCGTGGAAGGCATTAAACTGGTATTTGAGGCCCTAGTGAGGTCTGGAGAAATTGTACCATGTGATCACTCACCAGTAAACACTGTTATCTTCCCTGTTTAGGGGACGACCATGGCTGTGAACCCCCCTTGTGGGGGTTGTGCAAAAACAGCGCTGTAGAAGTGCCCAACCCATATTCAATTCTGAGTCGGGGTCCGGTGAGAGCAAATTATGTGACAATAATGGACTTATTAATGGATGTAATTCATTTAAGTGTACCAGGTAATTTATTTAAGTGTTCCGGTACACTTAAATATTCCTGGTGGTTTTATAAGTCGCCGGGAACCCCTCGAAATATAGAGTGTACCTAACTGGGAAGGCTCTGCCTGTCGATTTCACAGAAGAAACTGGCCAGTATAACAAAATAAAAAAGCAGGTGATATTTAGCCTGTACAACGACTGGTTCTGTGATCTGATCAGGCGGGGAACTCAGTGAATGGTATTATTGCTGGGGAGTTTTCTGGGCCAAATAGCCTGTAATTATTTAAGTTCTCATATGCATTAATTGTTATTTGTTGTTCGTCTGGTATGTCTTGTGTGTCAAAAGATGTGTGTGTGTGAGGGACAGAGAGCGAGAAGAAGGAGGGGCTCGCACTCACACACACACACCCACACACAGTACCCTTCATTTATTATTATTATTATTTATTATTACACACAGTACCCTTCCAGCGCTCTTACAGTGTCCAAGGTGGTGGCGTGGCAGTAAGCTCGCAGCGGCCTCTCCGGAGCCAAATGGTGCTGTTTATTTTGTTTACAGCCCGACGTCTGATATAACATGGATACCCGAGACAGTGGTGTTCTTGTGTACAACCGCCAGACATTGTTTGAAGTTAAAATTTATGCAGACATCAACCTGCAGGAAGATGTGCTGGAGAAGCTCCGTGAACTTGGTGAACCTCAACCCTCGGCGTTGTTTGATGGCGGTGACGGAGAGAGAGGACAATGAAAGCGGTGCTCGAGAAAGCGGAAGCGTGGCAGTTGGGCGGGTGTTCTCGCTAGGCTAAAAGTAAACCCTAGCCGGCCGGATATTCCGTCCATTCTTTTAATCCAACATCTGCTCTCTGGATAATAAATTGGATTACAATCGACTTGAACAGATCACACGGTGAGAGTTTATAGACTGTTGCATTTTTGCATTTATGGAAACGTGGCTCAACGACAGAGTTCCAGACTCAGCCATCCAGCTAGACGCGCTAACATCGTTTCGGAATTCAGCTCTGTGCTGAAAAACTTGCGGTGGAGGCTACTGTTTACACTACCCACTTTACTGTACTAAATAATCTGCTAGTTTAACTAAATGCTGCTATAATTATTTAGTACATTGCTATATGTTGCACCATTGTCGGTGCTATGTTGTATGTTCTAAGCTGTATGTATTTGCCCCGTAGCATATTGTATGTACTGTCTGTTCTGCACTGTCTGTACTTGTTGCACTCTGTGTTGTACATAGCCATTTGTTGTCCTGTTGTGTGTTATGTAACTGTGTGTTCTGTTTTGTGTGACTCTGTGTTATATGTAGCTTCAAATTCAAATTCTAATTCTATTTCAGATCGTATTTATCACATAGAAATACATGCAGTGAAATGTTTTTATTCCTCATATCCCAGCATACGAATTTGAACGCTGGGGTCAGAGCGCAGGGTCAGCCAGAACGGACGGCGCCCCTGGAGCAAGTGAGGTTAAGGGCCTTGCTCAAGGACCCAATGATGGTGACCATGGACACAGTGGCGACCTCATGGTTCTGGAGAAACGTTGTTTTGTTCCATTGTGTATTGCAACAGATGTATATGATGGAACGACAATAAAGCTTATTGAATCTTCAATCTTACAGCGCTTACACATGGTGCATACACAAATGCAAGAATAGAACATAATAGGATCAAGATTGTACTGACCCATGGGTTCAGTGAGATAGTGGATCCACAAATGTGGATCTGGTCTTTTAGCCATATGATTTTTTTTTTGTACAATTAGAATTGTAGTATTGTATGGGTTACTGAATTTTACATATATGCATATGATGTGGTTAGGTTATATGCAGAATATTAGTATATTTATAGATCAAATCATTGTTTGTGTCCTGTATTCATAATTATGTATCAATGAGCATGCACAACGAGTGGCAGTAAAGATAGGTAAATGAAGATGAATAATAAAAGCTGTACGCACTTTTGGTTCCAATAGTCAAATAGTGTGCATTAGTCTGTTTTTATTGTTCAATTTTCTGCGCATAACTATTTTGATTTCCAGATTTAGGATGCAGACCTGATCTATGAACTTCTGATGTTCTGAATGTTCTGATGAACATTCTTCTCCAAAAATCAGTTAGTTACTTGTAAATGTGCTGCACATGCACGTTGCGATGATTTTGCTTCCTCAGGTGGCTCTGGCGTGCTGCAGGATGTCAACCTGATCCTGATGGGGTGGGGTGTGCTACTGATGGTAAACCCTGTCTCAAAGGAGCGATGTATAATGACATAATGAAGTGCTGGTTTACTAAAGAGTTTCAAAACTAGTCTCAGTTTTTGTGTGAGGTGCCTCGTTTAGGTTTGTTTTGGTAATTTGTCTGCGCCTCTGCGGCCCATGTTTCCTACGGTGCAGCCAGACAGTGATTTTACGTCGACTCTCTTTACTTGAAAAATCCTATCAACCTCTGAAAATCGGAACATCAAGGTGACTACAATGGTTTGGACATCAATACCACTGGCTAATTATAAACACAGTCTTGACTCTGATGAAGAATATTATTACTATTACTTTTTATTCAGCATTAGTTTTGAATTATTTCTTTACATTTTCTACTCTATTTTTAATACAGTAGTCTAGCAGGATAGAAGAGCTTTTATTTGTTAAAGGGGCAAATGTAATGGGAATTATATGTTTAAAATGAGCAAATGAAGCTAACTTTATTTGTTTAGCAGGCGGTTGAGTTTGAGGTCACTATTGTCTGTGTATGTGTGCATATGGTATGTAAGAGCAAAATAAAATGCTTTAGATAAGGAGAAAAGGCCAGTGAGGGATAATAAAATAGATTTTATTACATTTTCCTGTTTTGGTTGAGGAGGCTGGTAGAGGGCAGAGGAAATAAACTCAAGGACAAAGTGGGTTTTAAATTATCCAGCTGCAAGATCGTTTCCTAGATAAAGCTACATCTTAAAACTTTTGATCCACCCATAACCCTCCCTCTCAAAGGTTTACTTCAGTATAAAAATGGCCTGAGAGATAGTGTCTGTGGACTTCACTTTGCTAAGCTCAGGTTGTGCATAAATGATTTCCCTGTTGTCGACAAAAATAAAGAAGACACTTTGTCTAATGTTTCCATCTCTCTCTATGGTGATTTACCCATTAATAAGTAGCTTTCTAATCCATTGGCTAATAGTATAAGTAGCTCAAATAAGCACAAATGTTAGGGCCTACAAAAACTTCGGATCCCAGAGGGTCAATGTCCTTTATGCATCTGAGGTAGAAAAGACGCTGCTGGGCCTTCTTCACTGTGTGGTCGATGTTCCATGACCATGACCGGTGCTGTGTGATGTGAACATGGGTATCAGAGACTGTCCACTCTTTCCACTGGGATCCCGTTGATCGTAAGTGGTTGGTACATCATTCTCTCCTGCTTTGTAGGTCCACTATCATCTATTGTGTCTTGCTGACGTTCAGGAGGACATTATTTTCCTTCCACCGTGTCTCAGGTTTTTGACCTCCTTTAGGTAAGCCGTACCATCATTGTTGGAGATCAGGCCCACCTCAACCATGTCATCAGCAAAATTGACAATGGTGGTGGAGATGGAAATGACCAATGTGTGTACAGTGAGTACAGCAGGGGACTCGAAATGCAACCTTGAAAAGCACCAGCAGAGAGTGAGGGCAGGTGAGACGTGTTTGCTCACCCATACTGGTGAGAGACTAGTTTTTGACTATAGCCTTGCTTTTCTGTTTTCACACTCTGCATATGTTATAGGATGCAGCTTTATATTCATCCATGTTCCCGGTCACGAGCCCCATGCTGTAGGCAGGAACTCAAGATACTGTATCATATACTGTATCATCTGCAATTTTCTCGATAAATCCCACAACTGCTTCCGTAAACTTATTGATGTCATCACAGCAGCACTGGTCCCAGTCTGCGTCATCCAGAGGATCCTGAACCAACGATTGGTCCATCCTGTACGCATTACCTGTCTCTGAATCGGAGCTTCCTGTTTCTGCCTTTGTTTATATTTTAGCATGATGAAGATCACCACGTGATTTAACTTCTCAAAAGGAAGACAAGATTGTGCTTTGTAACTGCCCTTAAGTAGCAGTGATCCTGTGTCCTTTTGCCCCTGGTAGGGCAGGTGATATGCTGATGAAAGTTGGGCACGCCGTATTTGGGGTTGGCACTATTAAAGTCACCCGCAACAATGAGCACAGTAGCCTGGCGGAGAGTTTGCTATGAAGTAAGAAACTCACGCAGATCACATAAAGCAGACGGAATGCTCAACAATGCTGGCAGGGTGCTCAGGGAATGCGCGGATCAGCAAGCGGATGTCTTCACCAACATCTTCAATGAATTCCTGAGCAGTGCCATCGTTCCTGCGTGCTTCAAGTCCACCACCATCATTCCCTTGCCAATGAACTCTTCAGTGTCTTGCCTCAATGACTACTGTCATGTCACACTCACACCCATCTTTATTAAATGCTTCGAGCTGCTCGTCATGAGGCACAGCTATCACCATGACCCTCCATCTGGCCCTCACCTGCCTGGACAATAAAG
Organism: Liobagrus marginatus; assembly: GCA_028566295.1. Classification (NCBI taxonomy): domain Eukaryota; kingdom Metazoa; phylum Chordata; class Actinopteri; order Siluriformes; family Amblycipitidae; genus Liobagrus; species Liobagrus marginatus. Next base: position 5,036 of record JAOUQX010081415.1, read on the forward strand.
AATCATATGTGCGAATGCTGTTAATAGACTTCAGTTCAGCATTCAACACAATCATCCCTCAGCACCTGATTCGAGCTGTGCCTGATCTGAGCCTGCTGGGTATAAACAACACCCTCTGCAACTGGATCCTGGATTTCCTGACTGGGTCAGTCCAGATCAGGAAAAGCAGATCCAGCACCACCACACTAAGCACTGGCTTTCTGCAAGGCTGCGTGCTTAGTCACGTGCTGTTCACACTGCTGACAAATGACTGTGCAGCAATGCAAAGCAACCCCTGTGGAGATCGTCAAAAGCACCAAGTTCCTCAGTGCTCTACAGGAGGAGAACCGCACCTGGTCAGTCAACAACTGCTCCGTCCGCAAGAAAGCCCAGCAGCATCTCTACTTCGTACATAGGCTGAGGAAAGCATATCTCCTTTACCCCATCCTGATCACGTTCTACAGAGGAAGTATTGAGGGCATCCTGAGCAGCTGCATCACTGTCTGGTTTGAGAACTGCACTGTGACGGACCACAATACCCTACAGCGGATAGTGAGGATAGCTGAGAAGATCATTGGTGTCTCTCTCCCTTCTATCATGGACATTGTTTTCAACAGCTAAATTTCAAATAAAATATGTAAATTCACTCAGGAATTCAGAATATGGTCCTGGGGGTCTGTAATTAACAATTAGTGGAATTGGTTTATTATTTTTTGTGTTCACATACGATAAACTTTTGTGCTGAACTTAAAACAAATTGAACAGATGTCAAGGTTTGTGTGTGATGGTTAAAGCATTATCATAAATAACTTCAACACCACATCCCCTGCCTGCTAGACGGGGCTGATGTATATAACTAAACCCAGGCAGACTAGCTTTGTTTAACGCTACATACTCATTATCTTAGATTAGTTTAATCCATGTTTCTGTTAAAAATAACATATTTAACTCCAGATCAGTGATTTCATTAACAACAAGCGCTTTAGACAAAAGAGGGCAACAAATTTAACAGTCCTAGCTTTGGATGAAAGGTGTTGGCAATGCATTAATTTGATCTGGTTTTATATTAATATGATTATTTAAAAAAAAATTTCATTTTAGTTTAGCTTGGAGAAAAGACACAGTCTCAGTAATACGGGGTTCATCATTAGAATAACGGCTATTATAATTGTGATTTGCCATGTCCTCGAGGCCCGTGAGACTGTGTTTTAGGTCCAGTGGGTCGCCCCAGTTGTGCCTCATGTGCTTCGCGCACGCAGGGAGGACAGGAAAGAGCAGTTTTCTGGGGCCTGGCGGTGGTCCCAGCAGCTTCCCGTCATATACGTCCCTTTTGTATATCGAAGCACCATGCAAAATTTCTTCGGAAACACATGCAAAATTCACAGTGCTCTGGATTCACCACCGCTTCTTCCGCGTGCTTGAGACCCAAGCAGACCAGGCAAAAAGGATGCGAATCCTTAGACGCGATAAGTGCGCTGCACGCGGCCGGGCAAGCATGTGAAACTCTGTTTCTGAGGGCCGTAGACTCAGAGAGAGACATTCCGATGAAAGCCAGAGAAAGTTCTGTTGCGGGCAGCCGTGGAACAGGAGGAGCAGGTGAAAATAATTACTGAGCGTGGGCGGCTAAGGATGCACACACAGCACATATTCCGGAGAAATACCGTCACTTCCGACGGAGGCTGATCGAGCAATATGTCCTCTGCAGACACACAGTGAGCGGTGATTAAATCCGACATGAGCTGTGGTCGCAGAGATCGCGAGAAGTGAAGAAAAAACTGGAGAATAGTGACGTGCGCAGGCTTTTTATGCGCTCTGGTAAAGGGGTGTGGCATTACCAGGCATAGGCTGCTAGCCAGACTTGGTGCAATTGGATGCTTCGACAGAGGTCAGGTGCGAAGGCCCTTCCCATAGGTGGATTTCGAACACGATATGATGAAAGAGCTTGTTAGCGGAGTTGCGGCAGTAACGAGGTCGAGACGCAATTGCAGATGACATGGCTTCTTTATTAAGCGCTTGTGAACACAAAACTCTTAAACACTATACCACAAAGAAACATTCAGTGCCATGTAAAACGAAACACCAACATTGACACACACCGAGGAAGAGGCGTGAAGGGTATTTATGCTCTGTGTGGTGATGAGGTGAGGGTTTGCAGGTGTGTATGCTTAGTACAGAGAACAGGTGGGAATTACACATAAGCACACAAACACACAGTCCATGCCTGCTTTGTACGGTCTCTTGACGATGCCATCTGGCAGCCGACCAGATATCGTCCATGGGCGTGACACCTACTTATTTACATTTTTGTGTCATTTTACCTTTTTGTTCGTTTAAATGGGTCATAACATAGATATTTTATTATTTTGTTTCTTGAGGTTTCTTATAATGAACGGGGTTTGTGTCACGAAGAATCTGGCAATACGATGCATATCACAATACAGAGGTTATGATACAATATACTGCAATACTGTAAGAAATAGGGTTGCACAATATTGGAAAGAACTGACATTGTGATATTTTGTTTTTCTGCGATATACGTATATTGCAATTTGAAAAATTCTCTACAATTCTGGTGATTGAAAGGCTATGTGGACTATCTATCTTAGACCAACATATGCATTAAATTACTATTTCTTTGCTTCACCAAACAGTTGGACGAATAATTGTAAAATATATGAAAAATGTAGTAACATTAGTTAACTATATTAGTTAACATTTATTTAGAATAAAAATACTTCTACATATATTCTACTTATTTTACATAATACTTCTATTTATTAATCTTAACGTTAATAACAACATTTAATAACACATTAAAATGAAATATTGTATTTGAAAACAATGCGCAGTGGCAAGCACTCCTGCCTCACAGCAAGAAGATTATGGGTTCAATTCCCATCCCTGTTCATTCAGTGTGGAGTTTGCATGTTCTCCCTGTGCTTGCGTGGGTTTTCCCTGGGTACTCTTGTTTCCAGGAGTGAATGTATTTATAAATAGTTGTCTGTCTCTAAATGTTAGCCAGCCCTGCAATTAAATGTCAAATGTCCAGAGTGTATCTTAAGTCAGCTTGGAAAGGCCCCAGTGACCCTAAACAGGATAAGCAGTAGACAATGAATGAATGAATAAATACTGTAACAAATATTTTGCTCAGTTTGGTTCATGTTAGTTGATACATAAACTACTGGTCACTAATGAAAACTTGTAAATTGTTAACAAAAAGGGTTTGTCAGTTAATTTTTAAAATTAAGAAAGAAATACAGTGGTACCTTGACTTATGAGTGTCCGAGAATAATGAGTTTTTTGAGATATGAGCCTTCTCTCGGCCAAAATTTTGCATTGAGTTGGGCGCTAAATTCGGGGTACGAGTCAGCTTCAGATACCCTACCGCTAGTTGGCTGCGAATGTCACATCCGCCCAGCATCTTGTGTGTCACTCGTTCACTTTAAGCAGTTAGCGTGCAGTGGAAGCATCAATGTTGTGCTTGCATTTGTGCTTGCAGTTATTTTGCATGAGTTTGTTTTTCCAACCATGGGTCTGAAGAAAGTGAGTGCGAAGGTGTTACACCCTAGGACCGTGGCCTGGACGCCCGCCTGAGAGCGCTGCAGACTTTGTGTGTGTTTGTCACATTCCCATATGCCACTGTGTCAAACTCACACACACACACACACACACACACACACACACACACACACACACACACACACACACACACACACACACACAAAATCCCTCACACACGCACACACCCATGCATAGTTAGCTCGTAATCTATGCATGGGTATAAATGAGCCGCGCTGACTGGGAGTCAGCGTGGGTTATTGTATGGTTCTTTATCGTTGCCACTGTGTCACTAATAAAGATGTCTACACGAAGTCCGGCATTTGCGCCTCGGGTAGCGTGTGAGCCACACCCCCTCCAGCACGCTAAACTGACTGCATGAGCAAGGCACGTGCACGGTGAATGTCTGTCTTCTGTTGATCTGGCCCCACTGCAGGCCTCCAGTTAGTTACAAGAGGAACAAATCATAAAGCGATTGGTGTGCCTGAACCAAGGAGAGCATGACATGGAGGATTACATCGCTGAGTTCCTGGAGGTGGCACCACTCGCCGGCTTATCCGAAGAGGACCTCAGGGCACTTTTCTGGTTCGGCCTGAGCGAGCCACTCCGGACCAAACTGGCGCCAGACAGGTATGGGCACACACATCACACCCTAATCTGTCTGCTGAGTTTTTTCAGAGAACAGCCAGCGACCACCATTCACCGCTCAGGGTGCCGTGTCAGCCAGGAACCTGCACCACTCGTTCCAGAGCAGGACGACCTGCCAGAGCTCTTTCTGCCTACTCTGGCAGAACCTCCCTCTCTCTCTCCACCTAGTAAACCCAGCCTGGAGCTCCAGCCGGAGGCCCCAGTTGTCAGTGTCAGCAGCGCCCTCCCTCTTGAGCTGGCGATCGGCCCCACACTCACTCCTGAGCCTGGCATCGGCCCTGATCCTGCTCCCTGGTCCAGTGGTGGCCCTGACCTTATCTTTGACACCTGTGTAGGCCCTGTAGCTGTGTTAGAAAGATGTTACAGGGCCTACACAGGAATCCGCTCTAGAGCCCCGTTCGGTCCCGCATCTCGTCCAGAACCTAGTTCCGGCCCCAAACCCACTCCAAAGGCTAGGTATGGTCCCGAACCCATCCCAGAGCCTAGTCACGGTCCCGAACCACCTCCTGAGTCTAGTGTCGGCCCTGTAAACGCTAACATCGCTAGTCATGGTCCCGAAGCCCCTCCTGAGCCATCAATTGGCCCCGCTCTCCCTCCCGAGCCTGGTATTTGCCCCGTAGTTGCGCTGATGTTCAGACCCGGCCCCAAATCTGCTCGCGAGCCCAGTAGCACCCCGATCCTGTTCCTGAGTCACGCTTCGGTCCCGTAGACATTCAAGCCCCTGCTTACGGCCCCGAACTAGTATCAGCACCCGGCATCGGTCCCGAACTAGTGTCAGTACGCTGTGACAGTCCCGAACTAATGTTGGTACCCTCTATCGGTCCCAAGCTAGTGTCTGCACCCAGTACCAACCCTGAGGTAGTGTCAGTACCCGGTATTGGCCCCGAATCAGTGTCAGGAACCAGTGTCTGCCCCGAGCTCACATTAGCACCCAGTACCAACCCTGATCTAGTGCTAGTGCCCAGCCTCGAATTAGCTCTGAGGCCTGGTCACAGCAAAGAGAGGAACCCTAGCCCCAACATCCCGCTCAAGCTCGCAAGAGGCATTGTGGCTACTAGGAGCCGTTGGACGTCATTCATTCGCCACAACCCCTGATGATGGAACCCCCGACCCGCAGAAAGCAAACAGAAGCAGCAGTGGCATGTCTGGAGACTGCGCTTAAAGGGGGGGATCCATCATGCCCATGGGCTGGGGTCTGGACGTCAGCCAGAGGGCACTACGAACTGTGTGCGTGTTGTGGTCACATACCACATACTGTATGTACTATGCTACACACCCACATAAATTTCACCACGCACACACACCTCACGACCGGCATCCCACGGCTTCGACACGACAACCAGGGGACCTACCTGAGTCTCCCGGGCCCACTTCAGGGCTCGCCAAAGGTGACCGCGCTTAAAGGGGGGGCTCTGTCACACCCTAGAACTCACACACACACACACACACACACACACACACACAAAATCACTCACACACGCACACACCCATGCATAGTTAGCTCATAATATATGCATGGGTATAAATGAGCCGCGCTGACTGGGAGTCAGCATGGGTTATTGTATGGTTCTTTATCGTTGCCACTGTGTCACTAATAAAGATGTCTACACGAAGTCCTGCATTTGCGCCTCGAGCTCATTATTTGCCGTGAATGGCAATCCCAACGAAGCCCTTTGGGTCGTCCGTGTCACAGAAGGACAGTGCTAAGTAAAAGAGGATGATTTTCATTGAATTAAAGAAAGAAATTATCGAACATGACCCAGGTGTGAGTCCATTTGACTTGGCGAAGTGGTACAAGTGTAGCACTTCTACGATCTGCACAATACTGAAGCAAATCGAAGAAGTGCTAAGCCCGTACTGCCTTTCCAAGCCATTGCAATGTTGCAATAATTTCTAAACAGTGGACATCTATCCATGAAAATATGGAGAAACTAGTGATGGTGTGGTTAATGGCGCAGCAGCTTGCAGGAGATATCGTGACTGAGGCTATAATCTGCAAGAAGGCACAAGCTATTTACACAGATTTTTTCTTATTTAAAAACATGCAACAAAAAATCGCGAACTTTTTTTTGGGGTCTGTGTCACGCCCTAGGACTGTGCCCTTGACGTCCACCTGAGGGCGTTTTAAACTGTGTGTTTCACGTCACATTCACACATGCACTGTGCTACACACACACACACACACACACACACACACACACACACACACACACGCTCTCTCAATTATTCACCAAATCACACACACCTGTGCACGGTTGAGAGTTAATGAAAATGGAGTGTATACAGTATATAGCTCGGGCTAGCTTAAGCCAGACGCAAATCATTGTTTGGTGTTGGTGTTACCATTGTTGAGCTGTTATTATTAATAAAATGCCTTGAAAACCTGCTTTTGCGCCTGCCTCGCGTTACTGCCGGAATTCAGCCATCCGCTCAGTGCTCCTTGGCACAAGACAGCAACAGAATGATTGGCCATTAAAGACACAGCAGGAAAGAGCGGAGAGAGAGAAGCCGAAAGCATGCGCCCCGATTTCGCCCTGGCAACTACCATTGGACCATCCGATGTAGGGGGCGGTCTTCGCATTGGCAGAAGTCTCGATGAGCGAGTTGTGCGACGCGAGCCAGCACTGGCAAAAGCGTGGAAAGAGATGGGCACTTCACGCCCATACGTATGCTGGTGTGAGCTCTTTGTACTCCGTCTTTAATTGCATGTGATTATGAACCGGTACACATAGTTCAGTGTGTGTGTGGTTGTGTGTGTGTGTTTGGTTGTGTGTGTGTGGTTGTGTGTGTGTGTGTGTGTGTGTGTGTGTGGGCTTGTGTGTGTGTGTGTGTGTGGGGGGGGGCTTGTGTGTGTGTGTGTAACGTCGCGTTCACATTCCCCTGAGTATTAGAGTCACTTCCGGTTCGCGGATGACGTCACTTCCGGTTCGCGGATGACGTCACTTCCGGTC
>JAOUQX010081450.1:0-12167 GCA_028566295.1 Liobagrus marginatus
GAATTCAATTGTCAAGGGAGATTTGTGAATTATTATTCTTGTTTTATTTTCTGAAAAATATCCAAATATCTTATGTAGCTTTCGAAAGGGCTGGGGTAAACAAACAAAAAAGAGATAGCGTTTCTACAGATCAACCTGTTCATAAGTTTACACCCCCTGGCTATTAATGTATCATGTTGCTTTCTTGCGCATCAGTGAATGCTGCCAGCTTTTGTAATAGTCGTGCACGAGTCCCTCACTTAGCCTTTCAAAAAGTGAGAGACACACTGAGTTTTTGTTTTTCTTGGCAGAATTTCTTTGCACAAGTCATTAGGTTGAGATATTTTTGCATCCATGATGCTCATACGTTCATATAAGATTAAAAAGCACAAACAAAGCTTGTCAGTGTTTATTAATATAATTATACTCTGTTGCTCGATTTTGGAAAGTTTGCATTTAAATTCACTACAGCTCATTTTGGGGGGGGGGGGCACTTGTATGTTCACACGGAAGTTATTTGCAGGAAGTTATCTGTATGTTAAAAATCAATATTCTGCATCACATCATAGTTTTCACTCAAGTTGCACTTATGGGTCATTACTTTCTTAACGAATGTAGAGCCCTAATGGGTTCTTCCTTTATATTTATAGAACCTTACAACAAAAATAGGATATAATATAACATCAGCTGTACAATAAAATCAAATATAGGGAAGTTTTCCTTTCGTTTCTGTTCTTTCTAGAATCCTGCGCTCCTGCACCGATCCTGTCTCTGAACCTGCCCATTATATTTCCTAATGAATCAAGTCCATTCTGTCAAAAATAAGAATAAATGACTTTAAACCTTCTTTATTCATTTTTTTCCCCATTTTTTCGTTGATATTTCAACTTCACTGATGATCAAAGGCATTTCCTAAGGATGAAATAATGAACATGTTGAATATGTCATGCAGCATGAGCAGCGCACTGCAACCTGACGCTACTGTAGCAGACAGCAGAAAAGTTCTGTTTACCACACAAGGCTCTGATGTACTTTACCAGTCAAGCAGATAAATCACTTCAAACCTGCGCGACAAGCAGAAACATAATTATGTGGCCCAAGAGAAGTGTAGCACAGTTAATATTTAGAGAAAGCATCGGTCACTTCTTTTCCAAAGCGTCTATCTGCTGTCTGCTCACAGCTTTTGTTACACATCATTTAAATTCTTCTGTTGTGACTGATAGATCTGAGAGATCACACATCACTGTGTATCTGTGCATGTTGAGAGAGAGAGAGAGAGAGAGAGAGAGAGAATAAAAAGGACGAGAAAATGAAAGTGCAAAAGAGAATAAGAGACAAAGAATAAAAGAAGGTGGTAAAGACGGATTGAGAAAGAGAGAGGAAAAGAGAGAGAGAGATCGAAAGCATGAGAGAATAAATGAATGAGTGCCACAAACAGCGAAAGAAAATGACAGAGATACTGAGCAGGAAAATAATAAAAAGCGAATGAAAGAGAGAGACAAATGAAAGCATGTGAAAGAGAATGAGAGAAAAAGGTAGAGCAAAAGAGAGAAGAAAAGGGGAAAGGGAAAAAAATGTCCCAGCAAAAGAGGGAGAATAAAAAAGAGTGCAAAAGAGAACGAAAGAGAGAAAGAGTGAGCGTGCAAAAGAGAGGGAGAAAACAAGAGGGAGAGAGGAATGAATACTCTGGCAGGTGGACACTTCTGCTGATTTTCCATGCCCATGCTAGTTGACTAAGAATATTCTGCTGGTGCAACTAGCATGTAATATGTTAGTCAGTCATAGCGCTAACAATCTTTGCCGGACGTAAGGTCGTTATTTTAGCATAGCTGTGTAGTAGTGGGTCTGGATGTGTATGCGTTTAGGTTTGCGATAGTAAGACGGAGCACCACTGAATTCCAATCTCATGCTTCTTAGAGTCCCATATAAAATATAACTATAGTGTTTAACCAGACAGCTGAAGGCAAGTTTCCTCTTTCTGTCAGAATGCATGTTCTTAATTACGGTTTTTCCCCCAAAGTTGAAAACAACATAATTTTTGCTTGAGCATTTTGAACACAAACACCCTAAGGTTAAATGCATGCTCCAAAATTTCCCAACTTGGAAATCACCGGGTCTTATCACATCCGCTGATTATATAGTGATCAAAGGCGTAGGCTCAAGTGAAAATATATCAACGTTCAAGAGTAAATGTCAATGCTTTCCTTTTTATCTAATCGTAACGCTGGAATATTCCCAATTCACCGAGTGGAAATGGCAAAACATTCAGAGGGTACGTTGCTTCTAAATCTTGGAAAATTTGCATTTCAATTTACTACAACTCATTTCTGATGTGTGACAGACATGCATAATCTGTTGGTCACTCAGTTACTGAGGCAGCAACACACACGCACACACACGCACACACACGCACACACACGCACACACACACACACACACACAAGCTGCCGGCAATTTAAAAACAAATTATGCCTAAAAACACTGCAGTCAGTGCGAAGCAAAGTACAAAGAAGATACTTTTTCCATAATTTCCAATTTCTCTATAACTATGTCAACACATCCCAGATTTGAACGGAGCCCGGATCTGGTGAAACAACATCAAAAACATTGTTGTTAGAAACAAAAAAATTGTAAACAGAACTTAATATCTGGCAAAATTCTAATTATTAATTGTAAAACAACACTGTGGGCTGTAAAACCTGTTTCTGGCAATATTCATCCATTCATTGTGTACCCCTTATCCTGTTCAGGGTGGCGGGTGTGCTGGAGTCTATCCCAGCTAACTTAGGGTGTGAGGCAGGGTGCACCCTGGACAATTGCCAGTTAATCGCAGGACAACCATTCATACTCACATTCAATCTTATGGACAATTTATAGTCCAATTCACCTATGTGTTCATTATATGTTTATATGTTATGTTATATGTATGGAGAGGGGAGGAAACCGGAGTACCCGGGGAAAACCTGTGCAAGCACTGCGAGAACTCCACACAGAAAGGCCCTGTGCGGAACTCAAATTCATCACCTTCCTCTTGTGAGACAGGAGTGCTAACCACTTCTGGCATTATCTATAATTCAATATAGTATAGATTAGAATGTCATATAATTTTACCCTTCCTAAAAATTAAACACAAAGAAAAAGCCAATCTATATGGTTATTCAGATTAAAGTAACAAAAAAATTGCTTTGGAATGCAGCAAAATGCATAGCTTTATACGCATATTCTCGTTCTTTAGTCTCCGGCATACATATGTATAGGGGTAGAAGTCAGTGAAACAAAAAGTATAGTGTGATCATATATTTTTGTACATTTCTTAAATAAATAAATAAATAAAGAATAATAATAATAATACTAATAATAATTTTACATTTGCTTTTTGAATATTTTCGATCAGGCTTCACACTCACTAGACTGTAGCATCAATTATCATTTTGTTGGATACAAAAATAAGTGTAGTAAATAATTACCTAAACACCAGGTAGAAAGTGCATGTGTTGGCATGTTAAAGGTTCTTCATAGCCAGGCAATTCAAGATTCATTCAAACGAAAGAGCATGAACAAAAACAGGTTTCAGTGTAATTCAATAGAATTCTTTTCTTTTTTTATCTCTGCTTTCTGTGCCCTTGGGGATAACATTATCAAGGTATACCGTCCAACACTGTACAGTCATAGGAAAGTCTGAAATAGCACTGTGTTTAGTTAACTTGCTCATAGAATTGTATAGCAACTGCTATTGTTGTCATATCTTATAAAGTGAATAAATATTTAATTAAGCTATCTTAGGTGCGCTGAAAAGGGAAGAAAACACAACTAGTAAGTAAAGTGATGAGTAAATGTTTTGGGGGACAAGCTGCACCAACAAACTAATATGAATAAGAGAATTTATTGTGTCATATCACATTTTCAGAAAATTAAATATAGGCACTATCTCATAAATGTGAATAGATTATAATACAAAGGTCACTGGGCTATTGTTATTTTGTCACATGCTGCGACACTGAATTCAGGTTAATGCCCTGCTGTAGTTGTAAGAAGCATAATTATAAATATAGCTGCAAGCAGCAATTAATGGGGTCAAGCCCAATTTGTAGCCTTTGTAGTAATAAAACGTTTAAACACTTCTAGAGAAATAATTCTCTCGCTTTTGAGAGAAAAAGCACTTGGTGCTCCCTGGCGGCCGGCCGGGTAATGTCTGCATGTGCTGAGTGTCCGAGGTGGGGGTGGACCTCGGCACGGCACGCGCTGAAAATGCGATTGTAAAAAATAAATCTATAGAGGCCACATTTATGATAATTGATAAAAATTAGTTGACGATCTAAAGTACTATAATTACAAGCACTAATACAAGGGAGAAACGTACGTATTAGGTAGGGAACTGAAGCTACGTGCATTTGTTTCTTTAGCGCGCTAGATTAAGTTGCCGTGGTGACGCTGCGACGGCATAGTGAGTTTAATAGTGACGATTGCCAGAGTGACGTATGCCGTTACTGAATTTACCAATACATTTTATAAAATAACTTTTGACTTGTAGCTCCTAGAAACTACAAAGTTGGTGTGGCATCATATCATATTGTGTTCAATTTTCACATCTTTTTATCATAACGTTATAGGGGCTGCCGTAGAGATTAATTGCAGAAAAATAAAAAATAGAAAACATACGAATACAATAGGTATTATATATAATACTAATAACAATGTGATCATAATATGGCAATAAACATTACTTTGAATGCACTTTATGAGGAAATAAAATTAATAGTCACAATTATTTATATTGTCTTGAATTGTGCCATCATACTTTGATAAATGGTAGATTTACTACAAATCTCCTTCGATTCATTGTATTGTGTAATATATAGGTCAGGGTTGTGTTATGTCATAGTACACTAATTAACGGTTAAAATGGCTTTAACAATGTAAAAGCTAATAAAACATTATAGAAACTAGATGTTAATTTCTTTTTTCTTGTCTCTAGGTATATTACACTGCATTGTGCCTGGGGAACGTTACCAAAATAGCAAGATTGCAAGACCACTCTAAAGTATATTTAGAATTATGAGCACATATACACTGCTTGGCGGGCAACAGGGGCCAGATTGTCCAGTTGTGCCAGTTTGTGGAATGTTTTGATTTTTCAAAGACGCGATATATTTTTCTTTAATCTAACAACCATATATTCAAGAAATAATTGTTCTTGGCCACAAAAAAACTGAGGCTAACATTTGGCATTAATAAAGTCGATAAAAAGGAGGAAAAAATATAATAAGTGTGAAATATTTTGGAACTGCTATTTGACCCTATGTATGGAGAAGTTTGGATGCTGCTGCTCCTAAATTCATCACTGAGAATGTAACAATGAAAATTGTGCGCTAATTAACAGAAGTTGACTAGCGAGCTAATCTTTATGCTAATCTTTTCTATAATACTAAACGGCCATGTACTGTAGTAGTAGCAGTAGAAATATTCTGATGGCCAGATGTGTGCTGCTTGACTTCACATTATTAGATTTAGATGCTTCTAAGGTGTACATAATTGTTGTAAATAGAGGTGTTGCTAATATAGAGCTGCCTTTAACACATTTGATGAATCTAGGTTTGCTTTAAATGAATTAACTGAACTATTTATTGCCCTGCCCAAGTATAACTCAGGAAGTCTGCTAGATAATGTTGTGTGTCAAACATGTTCAGTTTGAATCCTTTTTCGAAAGTTTATTTAAACCACACACACACACACACACACGCAAACACACACACACCACACCCGCAAACACACACACATCTTCTGTGTTGCATGATTAGTCCTGACTGTGTATTAACTTCAAAGCTGTGTTTCTTACCACTTTGTCTAAAGTCATATTAAAGCTGTCACAAGTTTTAGTCCAAGTTGCAGTCATGTTCTACTTCCTTATTGCCTCTGAACAAGAGTTGAACAACACTAATGACAAATATTAATAGGGTTTTATAAATATGCTAAAGATATCACATATGTCAAGCCACACAGTACGCAACACCCAGCCACCCGCATATATTCTCCTGTGTAAGATGTATTTTGACATTTCCTTTGGAGCCTGCTGCTGGTACTGAGACCCGATTATTACCGGCTCCCAGTGGACAAAATTTCTTAAAGGAGAGACACCATATGGTGTGCATCAGAAAAGTCTCAGTAGATTAAACAGTTAGCAAAGGGCCACGCTGAGCTCTGTACTGAATATTCCTCATTTTATTCACACCTGCCACTAGCTGAAGCGCACAGGTAATGTGGATTGAGAGCAGCCCAAATACTTTAGAGTTCGGCTGTTTTTGTGTTCTTTTACTCTTAAAAGTTTTTTGTTAGAAACCAACAGTCACTTCTCCATATTTCTCCTGTTGGTTTCTCCTAGATAATGTCCCTATGAATGCGTTTACATATACAGCTTTTGGCAGACCCCCTTATCCAGAGCGACTTACATGTATCCAACTTAGCAATTGAGGGTTAAGGGCCTTGTTCAGGGGCCCAGCAGTGCAGTTGGCATTGCTGGGAATCAAATCCCAATCCTCCGATCAGCAGTCCAGCACAATTCCTGAATGCTGTGTTCCATTTCTGAAATCTACACCGAATGTTGCTGATTCTTTAGTACGCACCACACACACAACACTTTCTAGTAGACTGATTATAAGCCTTGCTGTCTCTTTGTTGTACTTTAACGTATAAGGCCACCTGGGTATTCTGGACACACTAGAAGCCAGCCCAGTACTGTAGCTTTCCAAGCTCCAATTGTCTAGTCAAATCTTCCCTAAAAATATAGGACTTAGCCATATCTACAGCTAAAACGAATTAAGGTTGACATTATTCCCTGCGTTATTAGCTGCATCCTCCATGTTATATTATACACTATGCCCTTACACGTACAACTATACAGTATACTCTACTATCTAGTGTATGAATTTTATCGGGGTAGTATTATCTTAAATTGAGCACCAACATTTTTTACTAAGTTGAAACATAAGCAGTTGATTAAGAGTGAGTTGATTATGATGGCAAGTTTTTACACAATTTATACAGCATTGGTTAGATTCTAAGACATGTGTAAGATGACAGCCAGAGTGTTATCAGTTATCTTAATTCTTCTGCTACTTTAGAAACATTGCAAGTGTTAACTGCACAAAATTGAAAATTAAATTGAAATTGATCACTAGAATTACTGCATCATCTGGGCTTCTTGTATGCATGTAAATTTAGCATTTTTCTTACAAAATCTTTTTTTTTACGAACTCGTGATATAAATAAAACAAATAATAGTATGAATATGTATTATTCATTCATTCATTCATTGTCTAGCGGGGCCGCTGGTGTAATGATCTGGGACTGTACTAGGGCTGGCCACCAGAGGGGCACCATGAGGCTTTGGTCAGAGCTATGTGCTTCATGCTTGTGTTTATGTGTTGGGTTTTCATGTCATGTGATTTGCCCGTCATGCAATGTCTGTCATTGTCCCCATGTGTATCTCATCACCCCAAGATTAGTCCTTCATTTGTTCCTCTATTTAAATCCTTGTGTTTCTGTGTGTCTTTGTCTTGTGTTGTTTGGATGTCTAACCTATTACGTAGTCTCAGTCTAACTCTCACCCCAAGCCACGTTTGATTCTTGCTTTTGTTTTGTGTTGTGTTGTGCTGTAAATAAAAAGGATAAACTGCATCCTGCCTATCTTCAACGTTGTGACACAACGCAAGACCACTGTGGATGCAGCAGCAGCAATCCTTTTTTACCCCTCTGCTATCACCATGTATTCTTCGGAGTACCGGTTGCTCATGTTGAGCTAGGAAGAATGCTCCCTCGAGGATTACACTCGGGAGTTCCTAGACCTGGCTCATCCGAACGACTTCAAGGATGAGTACCTCTGCACCTTCCTGTACATTGGGCTGAACAACACCACCAAGGCCCACCTACCGGGGAGAGGCCAGAGCAAGGTATTCGCAGAGTCGGTGGAGTGGATGCTGGTCAACACCGGTTCGCAGTTCACCGTGGGAGAGGCTGAGGATGCCACCCTGGAGCTGCCATTCAAGATGGCTGTTGCGCCGAGGCCCCCAGCCAAGATGGCTGCCAAACCGCAGCCCGCAGCAAAGATGACTGCTGTCCTCCCTCCCCCCTCTCTTCTGGCCCCGCGTTCACCCATGCTCTTGCCATAGACATTAGCCCTCCTTGCCCTCCCGCCTCCGCTCCGTCATCCCCCAGAACTACTGTGGTATTTGGAGCATCTGAAAGCTGCTCCTTGAGCTGGGGTCTGTAATGACTGGGACTGTACCCAAGCCGGCCACCAGTGGGGCACCATGAGACTCTGGTCAAAGCCATAGACTTCATGTTTTGGATTTTCATGTCATGTGGTTCCCCCATCATGTGATGTTTGTCTCATCATCCAAAGATTAATCCCTCATTAGTTCCGCAATTTAAACCCCTGTGTTTCAGTGTGTCTTTGTTTTGCGTTGTTTGGGTGTCTTTCCTGTTACGTAGTCTCAGTTTAAGTCTAATTTCAAGCCACTTCTGATTCTTGCTTTTGTGTTGTGTTGCTGCACTGTAAATAAAAAGGATAAACTGCACCTGCATCCCGCCTCGCTTCAACTTCGTGACAGCTGGAACCTATCCGAGGTAACTTACGGGGTGATGCAGGGTACACCCTGGACAATCGCCAGTTAATCGGAGGGCTACTATTATTGTTATATTTTTTAATTATTATTAGTTTCATTTATAATCACAAACTCTGAAAGTATTTTAGAACTTTTTTTGTAAAATACAAATGATTAAACGGTCAAAATGATTAGTTTTAGTTCAATTGTTTTACATTTTATTTTTTATTTCAATTGCATTTATAAATATTATTATTATTATTATTATTATTATTATTATTATTATTTCTATAAGCCTATATAAATACTGACTGTTTACAACACTGAAAAACATAATAGACATTAATGCCAGAATTTGGGCAGTAAAACAAATCCCACTTCACCACTTGTCTACTTAAGCATACATGCTTGAAATCCTTTAATCACTGTATGGTGCATGTGATTATTTTTAATTAATTTTTATTACATTTACGCTCTTAGATATTTTTTAAGACTCCCTCAGTTATTAATTTGGACAAAGTGGAGTACTGGGAGGTGATTTGAAATCATTTAAATTACCTCAACAATAAGACTGAGGTTATTTCCCAAATGACTGATTGCCATTGCTACTTCTGTAGCAGAGAAATGACTAGTCACTGTCTGGCACTGATTGTTTCAGCAACGTTCTATTGCATTTTATATGTTTTATTTATTTATTTATTTTTATAAATGTGCTCAGCTGCGTGAATAACGAGAACGGATTTCCCTTCTTTGGATGATATCTATATCAGGCGATGCAAATCTTGGGCTGTTAATATCCTTTAAGCTTATGAGGAGCTTCTTACCTCAGACCATCAGACACTTGAACACGAGCATACATAGAGACAGCATGCTAGAGACTCTGATATAGGGTGTTTATCACAATCAGTCTGTACAACACACTTTATGAGAGTTCATTTATGTCACTGTCCTCCCCGTACGCTATAATGTTGTGGCTCACTGGATGCTATTGATTTTTTATTTTTTTTTTATATATATTTCTTACTTGTATCTTTGTATATAGTATTTGTTAAGTATTTTGTGAAAACTTCTCTTTTGCACAGTCTTATGGAGCATAATGGAAATACATATCACTACTTGTATGCTATAAAACTGGTATGTGACCAAAAAGAATCTTGAAATAGTCACCAAAAACGAGAATCTAGAGAGAGTTAAAAGAGGTTGCATCATTGCTTACTTATAAATAAAAAAATACTTTTTGGTTAATAACGCATTACAAATTCAGTGCAAACATTTTAAACCTGATTGATTTACACCTACATGTACAAGAGCCTTTCTGATGATTCATTACTTGTGCAGTGCTACTAATCTCACTCAAGTCAATTTAACGAAAGTCCACCGGCAATAAGTGTGTAGGTGTCAGAAAGGCAAATGAGCAAAGAAACAAATACATTTTAGACTTCAAACATTTGCATTTCTTACCAAAAACTTACCCAAAAAAAAGTGCAGATTTATACTAGATTGATAGTTGTAAGATGATTCAAACAAGAATTCTATAATACTAGAAATGTGTAACATCATGATCTGGAAAGTACTTAAGTCTTCTTCTGTGTTGCAGAATTTAGAGATGAACCTGATTGTAACTCCAGCACGTCACTCGTTAAATGTGTTTATGATAGTACACGGATGTGATTTTTATCTAATTAATAGTTTGAAATGAGATGTAATACTTTTGTGTGTATAAGTTTAACTTCTTTGAGATAATATTAGGAAGAAACCTTAAGAGAAACCAGACCCAAGGGGGAACCCATCCTCATCTGGGTGACAGCAGAGTGTGTGTTTATAGATAATGTCCTGCTTACAAACGTCTATATCCAAACAAAATTGTGACCAAGTTTTGTCTTACTGAAACCATCAAAAGGTCAATGATTAAAAACTCAAGCAAAACCGTGTGCTGCAGATTAGAGTCACTGCCTGTCCATCCAAACCCTCATCGTCAGCATCAGTCACATTCCAAGCAGTGGTAGGGCATCAGCATGGATCAGGAAGGTCTGAAGACACTGCAAGGAACACTGGGAGCTCAGGAGCAGCATTTATAACTCAGTAAAGACTAGATGTGATGGCATAAATAAAATGAGATGGACTTCCTGAAACATAAGGAAGATAGCAGTTCACAAAAACACTCAATGCCCATGAACCCTTTCCCTAGGTCAAACTAGTTATAATATGCTTGACTAAACAAATGTGTTTTCAACCTAGACTTGAGGCTGAACATTGAGACTGTGCCTGAGTCCCTAACACTAATTAGTAGGCAGTTTCATAATTGCAAGGCTTTGCAAGAGAAATCTCTTCCACCGATGTAGTTTTTGCTACTTGAGGTACTCCTGCAAAAAGCCTGCACTTATCGATCGAAGAAGGCATAGCGGATCATAAAAGCCTTTGCTTTTTTCACTGTACTGTGACGCAAAACCATTCATTGCTTTATATGTCAATAGTAGGATTTTATAGTCATGTGATGACATATTTCTTATTTCAGCAATATTTCTGAGACGAAAGTAAGCTATCCTAGTGATCTCTACATGAGCAGCAAATGAAAGACTTTTCAGTCAAGAATTACAATAAGGCCTTTTACTGCTACGCATGATGAAATAGGAAGGCCAAATAGAGTGGAAGCTAATTTCATGTTTCAGAATAATTGCACCAAAAGGTAGCATATATGAGGAGAAAATCAGTGGGCCTGAACAGAACCTTGTGGACTTTACATTAGTAAGCATGAAAAAGCACCATTTACATCTAAAAATTGCTAACGCTCTGACAAATAAGACCTGAGCCAGATGAGGGCTGTTCCTTTAACTCCTACAACATTTTCTGGCAAATCGAGGAGAATGGTGTGATGATTAGTGTCAAGTGCTGCACTAAGGACAAGTAGCATTAACAGGGAAACACAATCCTGATCAAAGGTCAGTAGCAGGTCATTTACCACTTTCACCAACACTGTCTGTGTACTGTACTGTGAGGCCTAAATCCAGACTGATGCATTTTATGAATGTTATTCCGACAAAGGTATGAGTCAGGTCTTCAAATGTCAGGTTTTTAAATGAAAGGTTTAATCAACGTATTTGAAAAATTTAGGAACTTAGCCAGTGCTAAGGGAGAAGTATATTCTTTTTAGAATAGGTTCGGTTGCTACAGAGGTTACCTCTGTAGTGTTTAAAGTAACATGTACTGTAGGTATGTGATCTAGCATGCACACTGGTCACTTTAAGAATAGAATTTAACACATTAATGACACAATCCCTACTAATTACTATATTAACTGTAAAGATAGAGTAGTAGGGTAATGAATTAATAAGACAAAAGCCACAAGAACTATGAATGAGCCAGGCTAAGCAGTTTGGGGATCTATATATATCTATATAGTGTGCGTGCGTGCGTGCGTGCGTGCGTGCGTGCGGATGGATACTGTAGATGGATGGATGGATGGATACTGTAGATGGATGGATACTGTAGATGGATGGATGGATGGATACTGTAGATGGATGGATGGATGGATACTGTAGATAGATGGATGGATGGATGGATACTGTAGATAGATGGATGGATGGATGG